>VXAA01007033.1:1263645-1324302 GCA_013399115.1 Anseranas semipalmata
TTTTTAATGTATGTGATCAGGAGAAAGACCTAAATTAATGTTTTCTCTAAGAGAAATGTGTTGAAAGAGAGATCTGTTGAATGTCCATTTCAGTAGCAGTTGCCTGGTCACTCAGCACACTGCAGCACCCACAGTGCCCCTTCTTGTCTGGTGAGAATGTCATGGGAGAGAGGAAACTGGAAACACTGTTGTTGGTTTTGGGGGAAGCAAGGAAATAAAGGACTCCTCTTTAGGGAAAAAAAAGAAAAAAAAAAGGAAAAAAAAAGCATGTTCTGCTAGTTGTGAAATGTGATTCTTTCTTCCTTTCTTACCCAAGCTTAGACAGATTTCACCATGAAGGTAGGAGTGATTGAGACCCATCACTCCCATACAATTATTCCCAGCGTGGTAGTGCAAGACACCAGTGAGGACACTGGACCGATGGACAAAGGGGAAAACAGGTATGTCAGATTTGCTTTATTCTATTCTGTCATTGTGTCTGTTTTATTATTATTATTATTTTATTTAATAATTTGCATGGGATTAACTAAGCACAGATATTTTGCCTTCAACTAATTTTCCTTACCCTCTATTAATAAATTAATTTTATAAGATTGAGATATATTGCTTATTGTAAAAATTTAAAAGATTAAAATCCTTGTCCTGTCAATTTACTTAGATAACTTAGCCCATGATTAAAATTGAGAGAAACAGTCTGTGACAATTTAGAGGAAATATTTTTTGTATTTCAACAGGTATCATATAACTGTGTTCTTTTGCTGTTCCTTAGGCAACGGTATCTACCCGGTGCATTTGCACACTACAATATTAACAACAATAGTAATAAAGACGAGTAAGTACCTTTGCAATTTCATAAAATGAGAGTACTGAAATATTGGCTGCTGAAGCAGCAATGAAAAGGAATGATCTGTATCTAATGATTTCTTTATAACCAGTTTTGTCACGCCAGTAACCCCAGAAGAGATTGCACGTACATTTGAACTTTATGTACATCAAATATGATGATCATTCGCAACACCAAAGCTATTGCTATTATATCTATTAATTGAAATTAAAAGTAGTTCTGTGTGAATAAGCAAAACAATTTTTCAAGGCCAAAAAACTAAGTATAATGTGTTATCTTTACCGAACTCAGCTGATAGTAATAAATAAATGTGGAAAAAATACAGCATCCCACGAGCCTATCGTATTTTCATTTTCTTTAGAGAGAAGAAAAAGAAAAAAGAAAAGAAGAGGTAAGACAAAGAGTACTACTACTACTTCTAAGGCATTTAATTTTTTCCAAATATGCTTTAACTTAGTCTGTAACAACTCAAAATGTAAATCTATTTCTTAGCAAGTCAGAAAATAAAAAGGATGGAGAAACGCAGAAGAACAAGGAAAAAAAGGAAAAAAACAAAAATAAAGATAAGTCCAAGAAGAAAGAAAAGACTGAAGAGTAAGTATTTTTCATTTAGGTCCTGCTACTTTAGTGTAATAAAATTGCTTTTGATGTAAAACTGAATCACACATGGACATTGTGTAAACAAGATGCTTATTCTCTAGTGAATCAGTTACTGACTGCTGTTGTTCTCCCAGGAGTAGAGTTATTCTGATTTATCTTTATATGCAGAAAATAGAATAAGAGCATGTATGGGTGCATGGAATTGATCTAAAAAAATAAATCAAGAAAAATCTCCTGTGGATACTGATTATCCAATGTATTTTGGATATTGTATATTGTATATTTTGTATTTTGTGCAGCAAAAGATGTGCCACTAAAGGAAGCTCTTCTGCACATAAGGGCACCTATAAGCACGTAAACTCTTCTGTGATCTAAAAGCTCTTGCTTTACCTTTTGTATTATGCTTAGAAAATTCATAATTAACTGGCCAATGAAGAGAAACTTAATGATTTCATGTTCTTTGGTTTCTGTATGTGAACTATGCTGATATTTCATCTTGCTCAGACCTAGATGTTTCACATCGAGGAAGGCATGGTTTGTGTCACTTATTTAAACATTCACACACACATAATCAGTTTTGGAAAGACAATCAAATCAATTATCAGGCAAGACAGTTAATTTGGTAGGAAACAAATTAATTAGAAAAGGTTGAAACTACATGTGCCCCTATAAACTAAAGTGGGACTGCCAAGTTGGCTTTTCTTAGCAAAATCTAGATTCTGAACTTTGCAACCCAAGTCACACCCAACAATCAGCTTCCTGTTCTCCATGCATTCAAGCAAGGAAGCTTAAGTTTAATAAAGACCTTTTTTATATATAATAATAATTTCTGGAATGCTTTGTTCCTCAAAATTTGTTATGTGTATTTTAAGTCTCTCCTTAAATCTCCTTTCTTCCTGCCTATCACTCAGGAAGAAGAAAGATATTTTCATTATTGATCCAGCAGGAAATATGTATTACAACTGGTTGTTTTGCATCACAATGCCTGTCATGTACAACTGGACAATGATTATTGCTAGGTGAGGTACTCCTTTACTAAAACTTCTGACGAAACGTAATATACCTAATAGAAAATTTACTTCATTTATCACTGATTTCATGCAAGTATTTCATTTTCTTTTCATGGTAACTTACTTTTTCCTTTCCTATCCAGAGCCTGTTTTGATGAGCTTCAGAATGACTACTTAGCGGTATGGTTTATTGTTGATTATGTTTCTGATGTCATCTATATTGCTGACATGTTTGTACGGACAAGAACAGGTAAGTATACTCAATGATTAATTATTCCTATTCGTATATTTGTATCTGTGGTTTAAAATATTCAGAAGAATAATACTTATTATTGTGAAAAAGACATCAACATAAATCTCTGATTTTATAGTCTCAGAGAGACTATAGTGACCTGTACAAACAGGAGAAAACACTGGATGTATTACTCAAGGATTACATAAAGATTGAGGTAAGCTAGGCATGTGGTAAGCTAGATACAAGCTGTTCTGCCTGCAACTGACTGAACAAGACAAAATAAACATGCAACTAGCCCAGGTGAGGATCAGGAGTTTGGAAAAAATAGTACCTAAGTCTGGATTCTGTATTTAAGAAGCCTCAGATGTTTGCTTGATTTTCAAGACCATTGAGCAAATAAGACATCCAAGTAACTTCAGCTGCAACTATTTCTTTTAAAATCTTATCCTACATCCAGAGCTAGATACTCTCAATATGGAACTGAAAGTCTCATGCTCAAACTCTTTCCCCTCATTAACCAACCTTTCTATATCCTGTTTTTATTTTATTTTATTTTATTTTATTTTATTTTATTTTATTTTATTTTATTTTATTTTATTCCAGATGTTCACCAGATAGTGCAACAGTGGAGGGAAAAGAGCCAGAGTTAGAAATGTATAATTTTCAAAGCTGTATAGTTTAGCTGGAGTTGAACCACATAGCACTAGGTTGAATACTTGGATGTAAGAAATTGCTTAAAAAATAAGAAAAGCTATGTGCTATCTGGAACTTGCACCAAATATATTGTTCAAAGTAGATTTGGATTGACGTTAAACACAATGCAGTTGAAATTGAAACATTTTTAATACTTACAATTTGATTTTAGGTTACCTGGAGCAAGGTCTTCTGGTGAAAGAAGAACAGAAGCTTAGAGAGAAATACAAGACTTCTTTACAATTCAAATTAGATTTTCTGTCTATCATACCAACTGACCTCTTATACTTTAAGTTAGGACTGAATTACCCAGAATTAAGAATAAACCGACTACTCAGAGTAGCTCGGATGTTTGAATTCTTCCAGCGAACTGAAACAAGGACAAACTACCCAAATATCTTCAGGATCTCTAACCTTGTCATGTACATTGTGATTATTATTCACTGGAATGCCTGCGTGTACTACTCGATCTCAAAAGCTATTGGATTTGGGGCTGACACGTGGGTCTACCCCAACACTTCCCATCCTGAATTTGCCCGTCTGACTAGAAAATACGTCTATAGTCTCTACTGGTCAACACTGACCCTGACTACTATCGGTGAAACACCCCCTCCTGTAAGGGATTCTGAGTATTTCTTCGTGGTTGTTGACTTCTTGGTTGGAGTATTGATTTTTGCTACCATTGTTGGTAATGTGGGTTCTATGATCTCCAACATGAATGCTGCCAGGGCGGAGTTTCAAGCAAAGATTGATGCTATCAAGCAGTATATGCACTTTAGGAACGTAAGTAAAGACATGGAAAAAAGAGTTATAAAGTGGTTTGACTATCTGTGGACGAACAAAAAGGCTGTGGATGAAAGGGAAGTCTTGAAGTACCTGCCAGACAAACTAAGAGCAGAGATTGCAATCAATGTTCACCTGGAAACACTGAAAAAGGTTCGGATTTTTGCGGACTGTGAAGCTGGTCTGTTGGTTGAACTAGTCTTGAAACTCCAGCCGCAAGTATACAGTCCTGGAGATTATATTTGCAGAAAAGGAGATATTGGACGAGAAATGTACATTATCAAAGAAGGCAAACTTGCAGTAGTTGCTGATGATGGAATTACACAATTTGTGGTCCTAAGTGATGGCAGCTATTTTGGAGAAATCAGCATTCTTAATATCAAAGGTAGCAAAGCTGGCAATCGAAGAACAGCCAATATTAGAAGTATTGGATACTCGGATTTGTTCTGTTTGTCTAAAGATGATCTTATGGAGGCTTTAACAGAGTATCCAGATGCAAAGGCAATGCTGGAAGAAAAAGGCAAGCAAATCCTAATGAAAGATGGGTTGCTGGACATTGAACTTGCAAACTTAGGAAGCGATCCTAAAGATCTGGAAGAGAAGGTCACTTACATGGAAGGAGCAATGGACAGATTACAAACAAAGTTTGCCAGGTTGTTGGCTGAGTATGACGCTGCACAACAGAAATTGAAAAAAAGACTTACACAAATCGAGAAAATATTGAAGCCAGTTATAGAGCAAGAATTCTCAGACTTGGAAGAAGCAGATCCATCCACAGATAAACCTGGAGTGTCAAAAGCAGAATAAAAACCTAGAGATTGCCTATAAGACTTAGGGTCAAATCTTGCATGGGGCTGAATACATTCATTTCCAATCTTGTAGGACCTGACTATTACTTATGAAAAATTATTTGTTGAGGTAATGTCACTAATTCCCTACAAGCAACACATATTTGGCAGGTTTAGGTAAGAAAAAGAAGAATCAAGAATGGGGATGGAACATAACACCTTCCACTTTATGCAATACCATTGTACAGCAAATGCATTCTGTGTATTAATATTGAAGGTTTTGCTGACTGCTTTAAAACAATTTCTTCATGTCTGTTTATGGAAGGAAGGAAGGAAGGAAGGAAGGAAGGAAGGAAGGAAGGAAGGAAGGAAGGAGGGAAAGTTTGGTAACAACTGTATTACTTATTTGAAGTCATAGGCATGAATCATGCTAATACATTTGTGTATAAACAAACACATTTTAATATCTGTTGATTAACATAAGATTAATTAAACACGGGATATTACATAAAGAATTAGGTATATCTACAAGGCAGATGCGAGTACTGAAGGCTGTAAGATTTGGAAAATATTACGACTTCATTGGGTCCACCTCAGCTGATTTCTTGAAATGTGAGTGGACAGTTTTAAAATGGTGCTTTTTGGGGGGATATCACAGGCAAAGGCTGGAAGAGGGAGGGGAGAAAACCTGATCTTTTTTACATATCTAATGTAACAGTTGCAGATGCTGGCAGAGTGCAAGGGGAAGAGATGACAGAAAGAGGCCAAACTCTCCCAACAGCATCTTCTGTAGCTGTTGTTGGGGAAAGAATCCAGTGACTAAATAGGGTATTTTTTTTCATTGACAGGGTATTTCTTTCTTCTGTTCTTATTCACTACTAGAGATAGTAAAATCTACCGTTTCACAATTCAGGTAAGTTTTCAACTGGTTTAAGAAGCATTTTCTGCTTTTTTTTTTTTTTTTTTTCCTCCCTAATTTATGTCTTTTTTCATTGGCAAAATTGCTTTTATTAGATGTGGTCTCAGACTTGACTAGGTATTTTCAGTAGATTTTGATCATAACCACTTAATGTTGGACAAGTTTGATGACAGGGAGTGAAGAAAGGGAGTACATAGAGAGAATACATAATTCTGTATTTAAAATATCTTGGGCAATTGGATTCCCAGTCTTAAAAAAGACATACGTAAAAATTACTATCACTTGATAACATCTATATTTCCATTGTTCTCTCTAATAAGATGGAGATATTATGAATTGGATCTTTCATAAAAGTGAGCAAAATGTGTCTTTTGCAAAGTGCATTAATTCCTGATTTTTTTTTAATGTTTATGAGTTTCTAGAAAGAATGGGAGAGATATATAGCTGATTTCACTGCAAGGATTAAATGTTATGAAGTAATTAATGCATAGGATATATACGCAACAAGAAGGATAAATGTAAATACAAAATGGCTGTTCATTCATTGTTGAGCTTGTGCTTTGAATGACACATGGCACAACGTAAGGCGAATGGGTATGCATTTAATTAAAGACTATCAATGCATGCAAGAGCAAGCATTAGTGTGGCATTTTCTGCATTTTGAATGTTGGACTTTGCAACCAGCATTCTTACAATTCAGGTCTTTAAGATAACTTGCAATCTATATGGCAGCAGCATCCTATAGGGCTGTCATATTTTCCTAGGCACTTAAGAAACACTTTTCATCTCTTAAGATTTTGTATTAGAGAAATGTTACTTTTCACCTCTTAAGATTTTGTATTAGAGAAATGTTACTGAGTTACATTATATATTATACTGAGTTTTAATTAATAAAGACAGAGATCTACTGTCCACATTTTTTTCTCTTTTATTTATCTTTCAGTCTATGACATGAGTTGTAGTCACTAGCTGCCATTTTCTTGAAAAAAATCTTTTATTTAAAACAAATTTGAAATAAAACAGAGAAAAAGGATTGACCTGCAGCAGTTTACTTAGTATTTTCAGGCTCTTTATGATCTGAAATCCTGCATTATTTAACTTCTATGAATATGTATTTGCTGAAAATAACTAAATGTAGAGTTTTCTCTGGCAGTTTGACAAAGTAAGTGCTATAGGGAACTATCAATCAACCTAAAATTTTATTTCAAATTGCACTTATTTGTCAGAATGTTTTCGGATGCATACAATTTCTTCAATGGGCATTTCTCTGCAGTAAAATCTTCTGGATATTACTTAAGTTTCTAAACATGCTTAATAGCTGATTTGAAAAGCTAGTATATGTTGAAAAAGAGTACATGAAAATAAAACGGGTGTAACAGCCTCACACTACAGAAAAGGCAGCCAGAAGGAGCTGAAGCCATTGTTTCTGTGGCCAGAGTGCCAGGCAAGAAGAATTTCAACTGTTAAAGAGTAAAGAAAGCCCAATTCAGATATTAGGGAACAGCTTTCTGGTTATCAAGACTATCAGGCGCTCGTGCAGGGTTCCTGTGGACATTCTCAATGGATGACTTCGAGAGCAGGCTTGGCAAGGACAGCCAACCTTGCCACATTTCAGTTCCTCAGCAGCACTCGGAGCTGTGGGAGCCGTCCCGCCAGCGTGGCGGCCGCAGTGCGTTCACGGCCTCAGAAAGCAGCCCCGTGCCCGCCTTTAGTCCTCTCAGAGCCCGCATGGTCTCCTCAGAGCGCGGCGGAAAAGACAGTAACCACGCAGGTCTGAGGAGCTCGACCGCTGCCACACCTAGCAGCGCCATCACCCGAAGGCAACGGGTAAGTCATCGACATGGCCAGAGACATTGACCACCTCCCCCCCCCCATAAGGCGCGCGTTAGCGCTAACAGCGTCATTCCTAGTGACCCGTCCCTCGGAAGCGCTACCGGCCTGCGGATAATAGGCAGCAGCACGGCGCGCGTGCGCACTGCGCCCACTGCAGCAGCTCCCCGTCCGGGCGCGCCGCGGTGCGCACCGGGTGTTGTAGTCTCCCGAGCTACCGCACGGCCCCGTCCCGGCGCCTCTCGCCTTGTTATCGCGCGGGGAGCGCTGGGAGCTGTAGTCGGGAGCTGCCCGGCCTCCCGCTGCAGCCTCCACCGCCGCTTCCGGCCGGAGNCAGCTGCCCGGCCCCCGGCCCCGAAGGGCCGCGGCGGTGCCTGCGTTCCGGCCGCGGGGAGCAGCGGCGAGGGGGCCAACGGTGAGTGCCGCCTGCTTCTCCCCCTCAGCGTCCCGGCAGGCCCGGGGAGCCGGCTGTGGCCCGGGGTGCAGCCTGGCCTCGGGGAGCCCCCTACGAAGGGCTCGGGGCCCCCCTGGAAACGGGAGGGGGCAGCGTGGGGGCGTCGGGCACCCCCCGGGACCTCCGATGCGCTGAGGGCACCCGCTGCGGCACGGGAGGGCTGCGGGCGCGGGGCTTGCGGCTGCGCTGGAGCCTGCCCGCCCGGTGCTGCTCGCGGGTCCTCTGCCTCCGGGGGTCCCAGGCGGAGGCGTAGCCCCCGTGCATCCCGCTCCCTTCAGGGGGCCGTCCGTGCCTGCAGCCCTCCCGGGGGCACAGACGGTATCCTTCGAGCGGTAGAGTGAGCCTCAAGGAGTGGGTAAAGCGCACTAACAGCTGTTACTCGGTAGCAGTGAATGCTGCCTGCTGGTGCGAGTGTTAGGTAATCTAGTCACTGTGCGGGGTTTTTCGTCTGGGAAAGGTGACTATTATCTAATGCACAAGGCTGTTATGGACGCAGGTTAATACTTATGAAATACTTTGCAGGTAGGGAAGAGCCAAATACTGAGGCTTTTTTAAGGTGCAGCGTAGTTTCTTAAGGAAAGCCTTAAAATTAAACTTGACTGTACCCTAGTAGGCGTTGCATGTGATAATCTACTATGGGAAACTAGGAGGTACTTTAAGACCTCTGATTCACTGAAGACTTTTGCATCTATATGGTATGTTATCTTAAAGGCACTGTGGTTTATTATGAACTTTTAAATTAGGTCATTCTTTTCTCCACATGAGAATCTTCCTCTGTTTCACACGCAATAACTTTAAAAAAGCTTATATTGAAGTACCCTGTAACTTTTAATGTTGCCAGATGTAGAAATAGGATAACCCACTATTGCAATAAAGACTTGTTGGTTGGAGGGAGATCAACAGAAGTCATAATTAAAAAAAATACGAGATGCTGGGACAGGTAGCTGTAGCAAATTGTAACAGTTACTGGTGTCAAGAATCGCCTAATTTTATTTTTTTTTGCCTCTTGCTATGAAACTTGTATTTTTTTTTGTTGTGTTGTTGTTGTTTTTTAAGTATATTTTTAGTAAAGCAGCATTATAAGTGAATATATCTTAGTATGTCTGGTTGGATGTCAGAAGTAACTGACAGATGATAATACCTGTTGTGAGTTTTATGGCTAATGCCCAGTGAAGAAGAAAATGCAGTCGATATATTCTTGTGTGGTATTGGAAGTGTAACACAGTAGTGCCCTTAAAAACATAAAATAAGGAAACTTGAAAAGAACAGTTGGAAGTATGTAGAACTGAATATGGTGTTATGAGTAACTGTCATGATATTAATCATCGTTAATCTATTCTTTTAAATAGAATTGTCTTCACAGAGGAAATTTGATGAAATTAAGAAAGCTAATCAGGCTGCAGCAAAAAAGCTAGTTGAAGACCAATTTAGTTCCTCATCAGAAGATGATGATGAAGATGCCGAAGTAAAACAAGGAAAGATTTTGGCAAAAACATTTACCATATACACGAGTCAAACTGGTAAACTTTTTTCTTATATTGACTTTTATTTAGGTACTGAAGCATTACCAAGGTTATCTTATTGGTTACATGTTAGAGTTTTTCCATAATTTGAGGGAAAGCACTTGATTCTGATTTGAAAATGTTGAAAATACTTGTTCTCAGCAGTGCACACTGGCTGTGCTTCTTGTCTTGTTCAGCAGAATCAATGGTATACTTGTGAAACTGTCTTACGTACTTCTAATTATGTGGTTTTGTAGTAATATATGACTGGCCTCTGTTCAGCAAAGAAATACTTTTACAGCAGTCTCAACATGTACAGAATAGCAGATCAAAGATTACTGATTGCTTTAAAAATCTTTGTATGTTAAAGATGGAGATGCAAGTGAATTGGAACGTACAAGACAGTACATGAATGAAGCTTTTCAGTCAGGAGCTATGACATGTCTGATCTGCATTGCTTCAGTTAAAAGGAACCAAGCTGTAAGTATTTTACACTAGTCTTTAAAGTGTTATAAAGCAAGTATAAATGTCTGAATAACTTGTATTTAGTTATATTACTAAAATAATTCTTGGGATTGATAGTTTTAAAATGTTGGAGTGCTAAATGCAACAGCATCTCTGGACTTTTCAAGCACTTATATATGGGATTATATATACATAATTTGTAATCAGAATATGTAATTCTTGACTTGTGTTTGTACACAAGTACAAACGTACAATAGGTATTCTTAAATTTTAGAGAGTAGCAGAGAAAAAAGTAGTGCAGGAAGGTCAGTGTTTGCAGTGAGCCTTGGAACTATGTTGTAGCAATCACTAAAGGAAGAATTATGTGGAATTTAGGCAAATGTTATTGCTAGATTTATTAGGGGAGCTAAGATAAACTTTGCTGTTATAAATACTGATCAGGGTAAAGAAAGCTGCCATGTTTGAGAAGATTGTCTGATTTTGTATAAGTATGTTTTTATGGGAGAAATTTCGGGAAAAATCTTTCTCACTTTTAATGTATTCATTTCCATTTGACTTTGAAGTGCCCAACTGTTTCTCTTACAGTTACATGAGTCAAATATATGTTTGAAACTTTATGTTTAATGTAAAAGAAGTGTGGAAAAAAAAGTGTGGAAAAAAAAGTGTGGAAAAGCGTTAACTTCTTACTCTGGATATACATGAACTATCTATGAATATCCAATGAAGCTGTTGTCAGTAACTTTCAACCAAAATTGCAGTATGTTTTGTATGAGTTATTAACATATTTCATCCGTGATCTTCAGACCTTGAGAAACAAGTTTAGATTTTTAAAGTTCCGTGTCTCTTGATAGAATTAATCTCAACTCAGCAAAAGTGAGATGATTTGGAAACCTGGAAGTCTTCTTTTATAACTCAGTGATTTATTATCGTGAATCTGTAATGTGTCAGTTGTGTGTTTAGTTAGCTAGTATCTCCTGGTTAGCTACTGTGCTTTTAGAAATATATGCCATTATCTTTGTTCTCTGCAAGTAAGTGGAGAAATTCTCCTTGTTCTCATAGTATAATTTTGTAACAATGTCATATTATTAAAAAGATGAAGAAATCAAAACTTAATTTTTCTGCTGCATTTCTCTTACCAAATAGTTCTAGTCGTTCTAAGCTGACAATTTAATACATAAGTATGTGGAAATTACCAAAGTCATAGAACTGCGTTTCTGTTACTTATATTGTTTTTCAGCTGCAGGCTGATATTTTAAGTGAAGTATTGTGATTTCACTCCAGAGCTAGCAAAGAGAAACAGTACACTGAGACCATAACAGTTTAGTGATATAGACAGGATACTGGCAAAGTCAACTCTCTCTTAAGCTGATCAGAATTGAAAGCAAATGTGTTTTATCCGTCTTTATCTTTTTGAACAGAAGACTATACTGTAAGCCACGCTTCTAATAAAATCTTTTTCTCATTAACATTTTTAGGTAACTGCTGAGTCTTGAAAGGGGAAAAAAGTTTAGTACTTTTACTATCAAGATGTCTAGGGACCTAGAGCATGTGATGGAGAGAGGTGGAGGGAGAGTTGGCCTTGTTTAGTCTGGCAGAGAGGAGGCTAAGGAATGATATGATTGCATCCTCTGTCTACTTGGAGTTGTGAAGCTGGCTAAAGCCAGTCTTTCTTGTGGTGACAGAGGGTGTAATAAGGGGCAGTGGCACAATCTGAGGCTTGAGAGGTGCAGATTGGATACTAAGAAGGTAGTATGACACTTGGGCAGGTTGCCCAGGATGATTTTGGAGTCCCCATCTTTAAGGAGCCCCCGGGTCCCTAAGTCCTTGCTAAGCTGGCAGTATTCGTATTTTGGGCAGGAGATTGTTGCACTATATGACCTCCAAAGGTGTGTTTAAATCAACATTTCTGTGATTATATGAATACTTTGGGCTCCGTAAGCTTTGATGAAAACTTCCCACAGCAGCAGGAAGAAAAGAGTGTAGATATGAATCTGTAACAGTAAAACTGTATTAATCTAATGTAACAATAGATATAATTTGTCCTTGAGAACCTGTTTTTTAAATGGGAAAATAACAAGCTTATATTTCT
Source organism: Anseranas semipalmata (assembly GCA_013399115.1). NCBI lineage: Eukaryota > Metazoa > Chordata > Aves > Anseriformes > Anseranatidae > Anseranas > Anseranas semipalmata. Next base: position 1,275,858 of record VXAA01007033.1, read on the forward strand.
TTAGATATTATAGATTTTCATCAATTGAAACAGGAAAAAGAAAACTAATATAAAAAAATAATTGGTTGCTTTTTAGGTCTGGAGCTGTTGTGGATGCTTTTGTATATTTCACCTGGTATGTATCCAAAAGTGGGCCAAGGACAGCCTTTTCCTTGTGTCGTCTCCTTTGACAGATGATGATTTTGGGAAGAAAGATTATCCGTGGCCATGGTGAGCTCTTCATGGTATATTTACAAAGATTCTTTTGTTGTGAAACATGTGAACTTGAGTTACTTTAGAAAGGATTGGTACATGTAAATGACACGCACACAAACACATGAAAAAGTTTGTAAGACTTGCTTTTGTATTGCTTTTCTTAATTATTTTCAAGTTTTTGCGGACATAATTTGGTAATATTTCACAGTGATATTAAAAATATTTTGCTGCATCAAATTTGTTTTAGCCTGTGAAAAAGTAAACCTAATAATTATTTTTAAATGGTTTTACATATTTATCGGTCCCTTTAAAAATTGGCATCAGTAGCATGTGAAATTAAAAAAAAAAAATTTTAAAATAGTAAGATTTATGGATTGTAATTTTTTTTAAATCTTTTAAAAATCTCTGTATAACTCAAGTATTAAAGCCAGTCTTGCAGTTTTACATGAGACTGTGTAAAGGAGGTGGTAATACTGTGGCTGCGTGAATAATGAATCTTGCATTTTCAGTAAGTTTTCTATGAAAGTTCAGTCAAGGTTTCACTGCAAGTTTTTGCACCATATTTGCCCACCTGCTTTTATGTGAGTAATTGTAGTAATATCTTTGAGATACAATCCTCTGTTAAATTTGGTTGAAACTGCCTGGTGGATTCAAAAGCTCTCTTAATGTGGGATCTCAGACAAGCTGGGTTGCTTAGGAAGTAAGGTATAGAATTACTGTCTGGTGGTGTCTCAAGTTTTGTACGAGTTGACAATGCCTATTCTACTACAAACTATTCCTGTTTTTAAGCCCAGTGTTTATAGTACATTTAAATTTTTCAAAGCAAGTAACATTTTATTTAACATTTAAGCACATGATAGAACTGTACCGTCATTACAGAGAAAAGGTTTATGAGTTGTATATTATATGGGCAAATTGACACTTTACTTGATGACAATAACTACATAGCTCTTTTAAAGCCTCTGTTCTTCTCTGAGGAGGAACTCCTTGTCTGTTGTATTTTCCCACTGTAGCCAGAAATGGGAACTGCTTTGTTCTTCTTGCTTACGTTGCCTCCCTTGTCGATGGCTTGCACCTGAAAGTGCTTAGGGCCTGTGATGCTGACAAGCTCCAGATCTTTGGTGCCTATCTACCTTTAGGAATAATGTATTTTCTAATATCTGACACCATCAAGGATAACAAATAAATGTGTGCATCTTATAATATCTAAGATGCTGAACTGGTACTATCTAAGATCTTTCAGATACACTTTTAGTTATGCATTGTTTTAATAACATTGATGAATCTTGCTTTCTATAGTTTAGAAATCTCTACTGTGAAAGCCTGTTCTTTCTCTCTTTTTTTTTTTTTATTGGTTCTTTTTAAAGAGATTACCTTTGTTGCATACCTTCCTTTGGTATTACTTGACATAAAAATTGTTATATATGCCTGCTACACCAAATGTCTTTGCATGTATTCTCAGAGAAAAAAGATTGCAGTAAGAAGATGATTCCTTAGACATTCATTAGAATTGTAGTAACATGAGTTTATTTTTAGTTTTGTAAAATCTGAAATATAGCAAAGCCTTTATTGTTTGTTATAAATATAACTTTATTGGTTACATTAGTTGTAAAAATCTTAATTGGTAGCCTGGTAACAGACTTGGGAAACTGAAATAATAAAAACTATTGCTTTTCTTTTTCCATCCCTTTTTCCTTTCTTGTAGTCCAAAATGTAGGTTTGAGTACAAACGGTCTGAAACTCCCAGTAGGTATTACTGTTACTGTGGAAAAGTAGAGAATCCAACATTGGACCCATGGCTGGTACCTCATTCCTGTGGCCAAATATGTGAGAGGGAATTCAAACCTCCTTGTGGGCATAAATGTTTGCTGCTTTGTCATCCAGGTAAATCCACTGTGTCTCTTGATTATGTGACCTGTATTTATGTTACTGTTGCACAATTTTACCTAAAGTCTCCCAACTATGTTTAAAATTCTTAGAATAAAAAAGATGTTAGTTAAGGCTGCATTTGCTGAATAGCTACTAATGATTCTTTTTTCTGTGCTTAGGACCCTGTCCACCCTGCCCAAAGATGGTCACAACAACTTGTCACTGTAAGAAAGCTAAGCCAGTACCCCGAAGGTGCAGTGCAAAGGAATGGTCATGTCATCTGCCATGTGGACGAATGTTGCTGTGTGGACAACACACTTGTGAGAATCCCTGTCACTCAGGTACACCTGCCTTCTTAAACGTCAGGGGAGTAGTTGTTTTAATTGTTAAGACACATTATTCTTTTCCAAGTGGAATATAAAAAGAATTCTAATTCCTACTCTCAGTGTCACTTCACAATTTCATACAGGAACTTGTCAGCCTTGTCCACGTGTCAGTAAACAACGGTGCATCTGTGGAAGACAGACAGCAGAAAGACTTTGTGCAAGTCCTCAGTGGCAGTGTGATCAGGTATGTTGCATGAAGATGCCATTTTTTGGCTTATTTTGCATCTTTATGAAATTTGATTACTTAGTGTATTGAGGATTGAGAAAACTCATTTCTGTGAGAAAATAATTTTACTTCTTAAGTTTTAAAAGTGCGATGAAAAATGTAGGCAACGGTGTTTGAGGATGAATCTGCTTGGTGGCCCCATTCATTTCTGACAGTAGTTAAAATGACACTGTTCAGGAATTGTGCTAGCTCTCAGCTAGCAGTGAATTTGACCTTCTGTATATTCTGTTTTTTTGTACTTGAGGTTGAAATTTCATAAGCACGAAACCAAAGCTTAGTAGATAAGTTTTGTGCTTCTAGCAACTAACAGAATGAAAGCTGTGTGATTCATTCTTTGAAATATGTTTGCAGCTCATTCTTAAAGACCAAGGCTATGGATTGACAGACTGGAAAAAAAAAGTAGAAAAAATGTAGCAGGTGGTGTGGAGGTTGTACCAGGAGGTGCTGGTCACTATGATCCTAAGAAGAAAGACGCTTAGACTCTGTAAAGTATCATTTAAAATGCTGTTTATTTGAGCTAACACTATAGAGAAAGAGAGAATAGTATAAATAATATTATGAGCTTTTAGCTGGTGGGATTATGAGCTGGTGGGATTATGAGCCTTTAGATGGTGCTCACAGCCTTTAGTTGTGAGCATCGAGTGGGCCTCCAGTCCATGTGCAGCATGCTGTGCAGACCCCATCTGTAGCAAGTGTTACCATGTTTTGGTCTTTCAAGCTGATGCAGGACTTTGTTACAAGAAAACAACTCTTTTAATCATTTCTGCTGTCGAACAATGAGGATGTTCACGTGAGAACTTCTTCACGTGCACTTCTAGATAAAGGCAAGGACATGCACCTGGCGTAATCACTGGCACCAAGTGGGAGCTGCCTGCAGGCTCCTCTGTTACTGTAAGCTGGCCAAGTTTGTCCTGTGGCCAAGGGATATGTGCAGCACAACACAGGCCTGAAGGCCCCTCTGTACGTGCAGAATAGCGCAGCACAGGCCTGTGCCCCTGCTCAGGCTGTTCTGTGAATCACTAACCCCTCGATATACAGTGGTCTTCAAGTCAGGATCACTGCAGGGGTGATCACTTTTGTTTGGCAAACTCAGCAAATACAAGATTTATTAAGAAAATTATTGTTATAATTAACTCTTCATTGCTCAGAAGAAGGTTAGTTCCATCCAGACCTCTCCCATCCCTAGCTTTTTGTCTTGGGTTGCTTGTCTTAGTATGTCATTTTGTTACATTGCATTCACTTGGTTTCTCTGAGTTTTCCAGGTGTGTGGAAAAGCTTTGCCTTGTGGTAATCACACATGCGAACAAGTTTGTCATGCTGGTCCCTGTGGAGACTGTCCTCGTTCTGGGAAAAGGTCCTGTCCATGTGGAAAGTCAAGTAAGCTTTTTTTTTTTTTTTTTTTATAAATAAGGTGAATGTCATCTAGCCTTTGGCTGTCAGTAGTTTAGGTTACTTCTGCAGTGCAGGGTCCATAAAAAGTTCTTACAAACAGTGAACTGTGAAAGCTAAAATGAACCTTTTTGCTTAATTCTTTCAAAGCTTTATTTAGTAGCAGGGGTTTTATCATCTATGTGAATAATTTTAGAGAAGCTCATTACAAAAATGAGGGATAATTGGCATTTGAAGTGATATTGCGGTATACATTGTTTTCTAAAATTTTTTTTCTATATGTTTGCTTGTACTTCTCTCTCTTTTCATCTAGAGTTTACATTGCCTTGTACAGAAGATGTGCCCACCTGTGGTGATAGTTGTGACAAAGTTCTAGAGTGTGGCATCCATAAATGTTCACAGCGCTGTCATCGAGGTCCCTGTGAAATATGCAGACAGGTTAGTCCAGCTGTAGCAGATTCACATTATGTTAGGATTTTTAAACACTGTGTGTTTGAAACACTGCAAGTCTGCTGAGGAAAATGAAGTCACATCTATCACAAAATGTATGACTTTTCTGGGATGAAGGTTTCATTGTTATTTTTGTTTCTTTAAAATTAAAATTGCCCTAAAAAAACACTTAATTTTCCCCAGCTGAAACAAGATGAAACATTACATGCTGTTACATAAATTTATTTTCTTGTTAGTAAGAAAATAATGTTTCGTTCAGCTCTAAATATCTGTAGCTTTTGTGGTCTGGCCTATAAAGCTGTTGCTCTGTCTGTTATTGTTGTCTCTTCTGGACCAGCCATGGTTGCAAAGTCTATGGTGAAAACAGTTAGCACGCGGTAGCTGGGATGAAGGTCAGGTAAACCCACTCACCTACGTAAATTGTCTGTAACAGATGAATTTACTGTGCAGGAGGAGTACTTTTTTGTATGAATTCATTGTGCATTTATACTTGATGTCTTGCACTACACACTGGAGTGGTTCTCCTTAAGTGGCTTTCCTCTTGGTGAGACCAAGGCTAAAGTCTTACCATGAGGTGCCATCTAGAGCACAATGTTTGCAGTACCGAGACAAGGTCCCCCAGTAGTTACTGAACGGATAGGTAACCTGCTGTTAGAGCATGTAATGTTCTATCTGTTGGGATAGGCCATTGTGATATTACTCTGCCATGAACTTTTCTTTTCAGCTAGTAGTAGAACATTTTCTTTTTCTCTCCTATTGCATTTTTTTTTCTTTGGTGGGTGGGGATGGAGTTGGTGTATATTAAAAAATACCTTGCTTTTTTTTTCCCTGCCCTGCTGCCCAGGAAGTTGAAAAACAGTGTCGCTGTGGAAAGCACACTAAACGCATGCCGTGTCATAAGCCTTACTTGTGTGAGACAAAGTGTACTAAAATTCGTGATTGCCAAAAGCACCAATGCAGAAGAAAGGTGAGTGTCCAGAGATGGTCTGACTCAAAGGTATTGCTTAAATAAAGACATAAATATATACACACACACACACGTATATATATGTAAATATAAATAAAATATCAATTTGTAGTTCCTCCTCATGCTATTACATAGACAGACAAGTTTTCTTGCATGTCATTCAAATCAGTTTGCAGTGTATGACAGTTCTCTGAACAGCACGTCACCAGGAAAAAACTCAGTGCCCTTAAAAGCTGGGAGTGGATTTTGACAACTTTCCAGCTCCAGAAGACAATTTTGCTTTCAGATACTTGAGTATTTACTGATGCTTTATGCATTCCGGGGTGGTTAAATCCATTCATATCCTTCCTTTGTAGGAAGAGCTGGGGATCTCTAATAACTTCATAAGGGACATGCTCTTATTTCTGACGATGCAGCAGTGCACCGCTCTCTAATATGCATCACTGCAAACAGCAGTGGTCTGATAATTGAGAATTTGAGTTTTGTTCTCTTCTCATTTGAGGTCAAAGGGATGGTTGATAGCTCAGGCCTCGCTTTTCAGTTTGTTGATTCAAGAAGGCCAAACATGTTAATCCTACATTTCTATGTTTCTTCCTAATTTAAAGAACTGAATATTTTTGCATGTGATAGATTATGTAGGAAATGAAAAAACCTGAAGTATGCAGGTTGCCCTTTCTGTGTAAATGGATTTAGATATATATTCTAAAGCAACCATTACTAATATATATTTTCCCATTTAGAATTAGTTTGAGTATCTGTTCAAAGGTCTTGATATTGAAAGCTTTGGAAAAGGTGTTTTTTTCTCTCTGACTCTGTCTTTTTGCATCCCTGTCTCTAGCATCCCTGCCTTCTGCCTGCCCCTTCCCTCCTCTCACCCCATCAAGGAAAATTAAAAGGAAAGGTGCTAGCAGATTTTGCAGGTTACTGAAGTTTCAAATGGCTGCTTTCTAGGCAGGATAACTTCTTTCAGTATGAACTTGGTGTATGATAGTCAACTGAAAAGCTAATTAAATTGTTTTCACAATGCAAGTTTCAACATTCTTACAAGTTTTTAACATGCAAGCTCACTGGGATGTTTCCTCATTTCAAATCTTCTATGCTGCCTCACAGTTCTTTTTGGTGTCAGTAGATGAGAATCGTGTTGAATTCTACTCTACAATCCAGGTTTAACAGGCTTTCAATATTGATGGTCCTTGCGTATGTAACTAAGAGTTACTTAACCTGATTTAAAAATATATTTAGAATTAGTGAAACTCCTGTCAGAAATGTATAAGCAAAAAGAAGCACAATTGCCATTAATGCTCAGAAATGTCTAATAAATATGGATGTGAAGGATTTTGAATATAACGATTCCTATAATAGCATTCATTAAGAATCACAGATAAATTTTTGCTATTTATTCATTTTGTTAGAGGGGGCAACTGCCATGGTTAAATGCAGTGGAGCTTGTTTATATGAACAAACTTAAACTGTGGTGGGAGGTTAAATGCCTCTGTCTTTTCTGTCTGAGATCCACAAGACCAAATAAAGCAAGCATAGAAGATGGTCAAAGTTTGTATCTAGAGTTTACTAAACAATTTACTAGTAAACCAAGTAGATGAAAGTAGCATTTTTGCTTGACTCTCTCATTTTCTTTCACAGTTAATTTACTATTTCTCTCTGTTTTCCTATTAAAAATGTTGATTAGTGTGCCAATACAAATATGTCAGGCCAAATAAGGTGGAAAAGAACAGATTCCTATCCCTACCCGCTCTCCTCTTCTCAATATTCTTCCCCCTCTCTTCTCACCCAAAAGAGACACTGCACACTCTGAAGGGCTCGCTGGTTAGAAATAGCTACAGTCTCTTAACTGCTCTTTTAGTTAACAGAAATGCTATTCCAGATATTTTTCTGAACCTTTTTGAAATTTCGAAATTTGTGTGCTTTCACTTCTTTTTTTGGAGCATATACATTTTTTAGTAGTATGATCATCTGCACAAATCAGCAAGTGCTGAAATAAGGTATTTTTGACTTTTTGGTTCAGTTTTCAAAATAGAGAGGACAATGGAATAGTGAATCTATTTTAGTGATTGATCCTGAAATTGTGTTGGTTTCAAGCAGGAACAAACTACTGAGGTAACTAATGTACAAGTCTATGGATAAAGTTAATACAATAGCTGGGTTGACTTATTAGGGCTTTCTTTGGGCCTTCCCTGTACTTCTGAGGAGATGGTCACTAAATATTACAATACGAAGTATCCTGGGATTTACGTTTTTGTATCTGAATAAATGTGCATCATGTTTTGCCACAGAAACCAACTACATAACAAACCACAACTCTAACCAATATATAATTCTAAACTATATTTAAAAATTGTCTTCTATGTGTGAATTAATACATTATAGAAGTTGGACTTTTTGCCTCAGAGGCGTGAAAAATACAGTTTTATTCTTGAGTGTTATTATTACAGTGAATTTACAAATAAATGCAAACTTGACATCTTTAATTTATGCTAAAAAATCCATGTTTCTCTTCTTAATTGTCATGCTTTCTTATATTAGCTTGCAAGGAGGGTACCTTTCAAGTTAATAGAAAATGTGGGGTTCTCTTCTGACCTGGGATACACCAATCTGTTGTTATTGTGATGTGTTCTGAATGGAATGGGTTTTCTTCCCCATTGTTGCTTTATATAAGAACAGAGCATAGATCACTGATCCTAATGTTATCTGACATTTACTACACAAGTTAAAGGTGTTTTTTTAAAAAAAAGTGGTTAGCAACATTTATGTGCCACAGACCCTGTAAGTATAAAAGTGGAAAAAATTGCAGAATAATGGGACAGAAGGATGGATATTCTGTGTGTAATCTTCCAAAATGATTTCAGATTAAAATATGATAAGAATTTGATCTTTTAAGATGTTCTTATGTTTATTGGAAGCCCTCTGCCTGTTTAGTGTATTGAAATTATGCTTTCAAATGTGTGTTTTCTTAAGTTAGATTTTTTTTTTTTTTTAAACAACTTTACAGGTATCCTCATTTCTGTTCGTGGCATGACTTTAAGGAAATTTCACTAAATTGGATGAATAAAATTTTAAGATGTATTGGGGGGAGGAGGGCAGAGAGAGTAGAAGAGGGCAAATTTATACTAGAAGTGTCTTAAGTTTGCAGTTACATAGAGTATTTCGTTTCAGTAGTGCTGTTCTGGAAACTGTCCACCTTGTGATCAAGTCTGTGGGCGGACCCTAGGCTGCAGAAATCACAAATGTCCTTCAGGCTGCCACAGAGGTAAGAACAGGTGAAGGATCCCCCATAGTGATAAGTAATAACAATAAACAAAATATTGTTTATTTTTGCCAAACTGAGTGCTTGTATAACCCTGTGTGGTGCTTAACAAATTCTCTCCCTTTGTTGCATGTGGGCTTTTTGTGGGGGCAGTGTGTTTGAAAGATTTTTGGTGCTGATTAGAGCATAAAGGCTTGCATAATGACAGCCAGAGTTTTTGCCTGCTAGTTTTACTTAGCAGTGTTCCTCTAAAAATGCTCTATGCTCTTTCCAACTGCTTAATTCAAAATGCATTGTGTGACTTTTCCCTAAATAATTCTGGTCACTGAATATGCATAACAAAGTCCAACTACATATAGAAATGACTGTGCTGGTTGAGTTTGGATGGCTTTTAAAAATCCTAGAAGATATAATGTGTCATATTAGTGAGCTAAAAAAAAAAAAAAGTTGATGGAACTTGAATATATATTGGTATCTTACAGATGTGAAAATAAAAACTTGTTACTGACTATATGAAGGATAACAAAAAAGTTTATTTTTCCATCCAGTGACCTTGGTTAAAGAGAACCTGTAAATGACCAAAATTACCTGGCAGCTTTTATCCCAGCCGATTGCTTTGATGTTCATTTGGTAGGGGATTAAATTGAAGTGACTGAAAAGGGGGTGTTTTCTCAGCAATTTTCCTTCTAGAAGCTGCTGCCCCGTTGAAATAGCAGCTGAGTAGCCTATGTAATTTACCTTAGTATTCTGAACTATAAATTGCAGCACCTCAGGAAATAGTTCACAACTTGTTCAGGCAATCTTGCTTTTGAGGCAATGAATCTTAAGAGGATAGGGATGGGTAAATGTGGTAGTTGCCCCATTTAACCTTCTATTAAATTTGTCACCACAAACTAGTGGCTTGTTTTTTTTCTGCTAATTGTGTATCAGTATATTCACGTGTTTCTTCCTACCCCCTTTTGATGCTTCTGAAACTTACGATTTCTTATTTTCTTGTCAGTATGTAATGCCAGGCCAGGTTAGTTTGCAGTGAGCTAACAGATCTTAGTGACCACTGATTTTAAAGGACATAGTATGCCTCCAGAAATAACTTGCCAGATCAGGTTCTTTAAAAGGTACCCGTTCTCAAAATTGTTAGAGATCACTGCTGATAATGAGCATTTGGACTTTAGCAGGGGTCCCTGATTAAAAGTAACCTCATCTATTCTGTGTTTGGTTTGATTTTACCTATCTTGTAATCTTAAGTATTCAATCATGCTTGCTGAAATTTAGAATGTGTTGCCAGGGAATAGAAATGTTTTGTTTCCTACTGGAGTGCATTATAGCACTTGATTTAAGAACAGTGTGCTCCGACCCTAACTTAGGCTTATATGTGATCTCTGCCCTTCCATCTTGTTGAGAATGTAGTTGTCTTCTTTAATAGAATAATGTACACATTGTAAGTGTATTGTTAAGTAAATTGTACACATATCAGCCACTCAGGGCAGTATAGCTTTAGACTCCCAGTTTATTTTTGAAAGTACCTGTTTATATGTGCAGATAATATATTACAATTCAATTTACATTGCAATATAAAGATTGTATACTTCCATCCTTTTTTCTTCAGCTGCTTTTTGTCATTGAGGCCTGATTCTTGAGGGGTTGCTTTTCAGATCCTGCTAACAAGTCAGAATTGCTTAAAAAGTTGTGCTGTTGATAATACTTTCAAAGAATTGCTTTCTTTAAAGTTTCAGAATGCAACACGATCAGTAAGCTAAATCCCATATCTCCTTTTTTTAAGATGCATATTCTTACTGTTAACTACTCAGTAATAAAACTTAGCAGTTGGCACTTGAAGAAATAGTGTGGGAGAACTATAAATTAAAAAATAGATACTTTACTTTTTTATTTATACTACTAACCCAATATATTTATAACTTTATAAAGGAGGAGGATATTTTCAAAAAAGCATTAATTATATATAAAGGATGAACACTTCTCAATATTGTCCAAAACAGTATCTTATCAGTTTTTCAATACGTCTCTTTTTATCTTTTATATACTGATGAAAGATGACATGTCTTCATACATACATAGGAGTGAAATATAAATGGCAATATTTAAGCGTTGTGTTGTCCAAATGGCTGGGCTTTAATGATGCTGGCTTCTTTTTAAAGTGGGTGGGTGGGATTGTTTCAAACTTGATACCAGTTAACAGCTGTAGCGGAATCAACATCATTGTTACTGTTCTTTTAGAATGGTGAAATTCTCTTTCCCAAGAGGGATTTGAAACTAAGCAGAAATAAATTGTTGTTTAGGTCAAGCAGAATAGGATAATTATACCATGTGCATATTCAGAGTTATGTTAGTTACTATTGTTTGTAATCAGTAATTTATTCAGATGATCATGTTGTTGATGTATTTATTTTAGGTAGCTGTAATCCATGTCCAGAGAATGTAGATGTGAAATGCAATTGTGGAAAAACTGTCATTAAAGTGCCCTGTGGCAGAGAGCGCACCATCAAGCCTCCTAAATGCAAACAGCTGTGCAGGTCAGTATAGAAAGAGGGTGTGGTTTAGTTCTTTAGTGGAGTTTAAGGTGTTTTTAAAGAAAGTAGTAAAATATAACTGTTAAAAAGGCAAAAACAATATTGCTTCTCAGTTTTCTGGATTCTTGACTATGCAGCTGGAGATTATTACTAATCTTTCATATCAGACACCTCTTTGCTCTGGTTTCATGAGCAGCTTGCTGCCCTCATAGGGAGGTTCTGCCCTACTGAGCACTTTTAGCTCTTTAGTCCCACTCCCTTCTTCATGTTATCCCTGGTACCTCCATGAGGCAGTTTGCCTAGAAATCTGACTAGGAAAATGAAAACGGAGAGTATTTTCTGCTGAGGTGTAGCAAGATTACTTAGCCCACAGTAGAGTTGGGATTGGAATACCTGTTTGCAATATGCAAACCCAGCTTTGACTTTAATTTCTCTTAGATCTCATGTATAATTTTATCGTAATATTAACCACTGAAGAAGGTGGGAATTAGCTTATTTTTAAAAACAAAGCTTGTCTCAGCTGTTATATTTTGAGCATAACTGACCAGTGACTGTAACTTCATATTCCTTGTTTTCACGTTTGATTCCTTCTTGGATTTTACTTTAGTCGCCCGCCTACCTGTCACCACCCTACCCAGGAGAAGCACTACTGTCACTTTGGTCGATGTCCTCCATGTCGTCAGTCCTGCCAGAAGACATTAACGTGCGGTCATTTGTGCCCTGTTTCCTGCCACGATGAAGCACTTGTGAAGCAAACTGGCTTAGTAAGTAACTAGTGAAAAATGGTGTGTTACTTGTGTTCTGATGAAGAAACAGTTGTTTGACCTTAATCTTATGTTGAAAGCTTTTGGAGATCAGGGTAAATAATTGAGCACAGAGAGATGCATACTATTTAACTGAGAACTTAAGTGGTTCTAGTTCCTTTATTGCAGTCTAATTAATTTTGTAATATATATACTTGTGCAATTTTTAGCAGTTATAATTACTCAAGAAATGATAAGATATCTTTGCTGGCTAGAGTTTTATTTCAAATGCTTAATTTCAAGTGTAAGCAATTACGTTTAACATAGAAGCAAAAAACGAAGTTTAACTGATATTTACTAAACCATCAAAGTGTGCAAAGTTAGAAGTGAGAAATTGCTTGACATCTTCAAATATGCATACATGCATTTCATGGTAATTTCACTTTTTTTAGTAAGAAAAATATTTTTTTTTATATTTTTGCCTCTATTAAATGCTTATAATTGTTTTGCTGTTTTTTTTTTTCTCTATGTTTGCTTGGGTTTGCACTTGATTTTACCAGTAGAGCTGCAGGGCTTCTTTTCTTACCTATAGCCATGCTAAAGATGAAACTGTAATTCTGTATGGGGAGGTGGTGTTGGGATTTCCATTGTTTTTTTAAAAAAAAAAAAAAAAAAAAACTTACTAGAAAGTGGATTGGTTAGAACTGGGATCTCTTTAGATGATAAGTTTATTTATTACAGATGGTTCCAGTTGTGTTTTGTATTCAATTGGTGGTGTACTTTGCTCTCAGCATCAGTCTGCAGGTCCTTGGGAACAGCCATCTGAACCAGCTTTTATTCAAACTGCATTACCATGCCCACCCTGTGAGGTTCCAATACCAGTGTAAGTATTAAAAAAGGAAAACAATATATACAAATATATAAAAGAATATATATGAAATATATATACATTCTTGCATAATGAATTGCCGTTTTGTTTCTCAGTTGTTCAGTACGTGGACTTGGTATCTAACTTATTATATGCTAACAAAAACTGTTGGTGCTCAGTACTCTTGATACTTGGGCTCAAAGTTCAAACCCAGGTTCCCAAAAGGTAAAAAATACCCGTATATGAACAACTTGGTTTCAGTGTTTGTACATTACTATAGCAACAGTCTCATGTAGGCATTTGACAGAGGTCATTGTATAACATCATGCATTATGTAGGGCACATCTCCTAGTTCTTCTGAATTCCCATCTTAAATCACCACCCTCAGTCTGAAGGCTCCTCTCTTGAAGAGATTAGTTTGCTAAGTGGGAAGGAAACCATACCAGGAAAGTTGTATTTAATTCTCTAACTAGGGGTAGCATCATTACATTATTATTGTGCTTGGCAAATTAAAGATTAAAGTTCTGTTAGCATTAAATAACATTTAACTCTGGAATGTCCAAACTCTTTTGATTGACCATTGCAACTATAGTGTGTGGTTTTTTTTTTTTGTTTTTTTTTTTTTTCATGAAAGTTATGTGACAGAAGTTTCCTGAGTTCTAGAGTCCCAGATGCAGGACTTTGTCTGTGTATTTCATGAATTTCCGATCAACCTATTCCTTCAGTCTGTATAGATGCTTCTGAATGGCATCCCTACCCTCAAATGTATTGACTGCACCAACCTTTAGTGTTTGCAAATTGATGCATTTTGTCTCTTCCAACTTAATGGAGGAATAGGTCCCAGTTTGAAGAATTCCTCTTGTAACTGGTGTCTAACTGGGATACAAACAACTGGTTGCTACTGTTTGATCTAAGTCATCCTGCCAGTTTTTCATGCAACTAGTAGTTCATCTGACACCATTACATCTCAGCTTCAATACCAGGTTGCTGTAGGGAACCCCAATCTGCAGATTTATGCTCTCGGACATATGGTTTAATTTTTAGGTAGTCCTGTGTGGAGCTAGGCGTTGGACTTGCTGACCCTTGTGGGTCCCTTCCAACTTGGGATATTCTGTGTTTTAGTAGTTATATGACAGAAGGCAATCAGGCTGGTTAAGCAGTTTCCCCTTACAATGGGACAGAAGCATGCTGCAGAAGAATGCAGAGGTCCTAGAAGCCAAATTAACTGGTTGTAGGAAGATTGTCTTGGATACAAGATAATTGAGCTGTGTAGAGCAATGAACTCCTGTGCTACATCTGCTGCTTATTACTAGGCAAAAGACTGAGTGCTCTTGCTGATATCCTGTTGTCCTAAAGACCATCTTGTAGGTATTGGTAGTTGCTTTGTGTTACAGAAGCTATCAGGGAAACCTTTTTTTTTTTTTTTTTTTGGTAAATACTCTTCTAGTAATCTTTAGGATTTACAGGTATTTTACAGGTAGGATTTACAGGTATTTTAGCTTGAGTATTAATGATATTGTTATAAGGTTTCAGTAGAGAAATCAAAATAATACTTGGGAAAGAGATGACAGATATGAAACCAGAGGTAAAAAAGAAAAATATACGTTTTAAAATATATTGAGAAAAATATTAATTTTTAGGAGACTAGTTTTTGAATAAGTCACCATTTAATACCTTCACATTTCTGATGAATGTGCAGGTTTTTCTCCCCTTAGGGATGGTAGGCCATTCTAAAAGGGACTGAATAGTAAACATAAGAGTAGACTAGTTATATAATTCTCTGAAATAATAGTTGTATAGTTCTCTGAATAACTGTGAAACATGAAGTGATATTACTAGAGACAAAGGAGAAGATATTTGGAAGCAATTCTGGTAATTTTCCAAAATAAAAATTACTGATTTCTTTTTACAACCATGATAAATCTGCGTGTGAAATACTGATTCTGGAATTGCCATCATAAAATATTGCAATCCCAACAACTGTTGAGAAGGCACTGACCTGCATCAATAGTTAGATTTTCATTTAGTTCATGAACAGTTATGCTAAAAAAGCAGACTAGATGTGGACATGCTTTTTTAGCTGCGTGTGATGCCTGCACTAGCCTGAATTGCACTTTTTTTATATATGTAAGTTGCATTATTTTCCTGTGAGAAGCACTGTCACTGTTTTACGTCCTTTATTTATTTAAAGAAATGTATGTTTTCTAAATATCTCATTTTCTCTGTCTTTAACAGGGAGTGTCTTGGGCAGCATGAGGTGAGTCTGGACATTTGGCTTTTTAAATGACATATCAAGTATATCTCACTTTGTCAGTCTGGAAAAAAAAAAATGAAGAGAAATGTTACCTGCCTTTTTTACATTTTAAAACCAATGAAACACCTTATCACAAAAGCTTACATATCAAAGGTATTTTAGTTTCTTTGTGAAGAATATATAAGGACTTTTTAGAATTATTGGATAGAAATTAAAATTCATGATTTATGAAGCTATTTGTGTATTCTTGCATAGTTGTTCAGATAGTGTTTAAATTGATTTTTGTCTGTCTTCATTACGTTTGTTTTTTTTCTCTTCATTCTATAGTTATTCTTCTCTTCCTGTTACGCGCTTTCCTCAGTTTCCAGCACCTGCTGTCTCTTTGTGTTCCTTTTAAAAGGATAGGGAACATAGTGTAGTACAGGAAAACTAGTGGTCTAAAAACTTGTCTTTTTGATGTGTAGCCTTCTCCAATCTGAAGTCATTGTCTATTCTGGTTTACATTATAAGAAAATCTAACACTTGAAGCTAAATAACGGACATCAGTATTTACAGTCATTTCTAAAAGTCAAGAAATTGAAGATCAACACATTTTTCTCACTTTTAAAAGATGATTGCTAAACTAATCATTACAAAAATTATTCCTATTATGCCCTTGTCTAGGAATATCTCTGTTAGTAATTCACTGTCAAAGTGCAGCTAACACAACTATAACAAACCTAGTTTCATTTTAAGCTAGTGAAAAATTCTAGAAAACAGTAAACTTAAAAAGATTTAAAGCTATGCCCCCCCCCCTTTTTTCTTTGACTTTCTTTAATAATCTTTTCGTATCTGTTGTAATGGCAGCCTGATATGTGGTGGCAACATCCACAAATGTTTTTAACACGTTTACACATCAGCAGTCTATTATGCAGTACATTTATTGATCCAAGCAGGCTGTGAATACAGCTTTCATAGAGCTACTTTGCAGCTTGCTGGTTGCTAAAGAAAAATGTGCTTTTAAAATGAATGTAAAGAATAACTATGCATTTTTGTTTGTTGTTGAAACAGTTGTTTTTTGTTTTTGTTTTCCACAGTAAAACTTCCAGGTGTATCAACCAATATTTTACTTTCAGTCAATGACATCTCTTGTGATAGGTCTTATCAGATTTCACCCTATCTTTAATGAATTTCCATTTAAACAAAATATAAGCTCTGTGCAATTGGCCCAACATACTTGCAGTATGGTACTATTTATAACTAAGTCCTTTATAACTTTATTTATAATTAAGCAGTTTTGGTACTATTCACATTTGCATGGATGTAAACTTTATGTCCCTCCGCGTAACTACAGAAAATAAGGAGGAATCTCAGGGTGTGTATACTTGAGGGATTTATGTTTACTGCTGCTAGTTTAAACTTTCCTTCTCTGAGCCAACAGAGTGCAGTGCTTCCTTCCTGCTGCAGTTCAGCAGCCTCTGGAGTGGAATTAAGTGTCCTGATCTTTGAGACTTTGATGGTAGTAGAAGAGAAGAATGATTTGTTTGTTAATATGTGTGTGTGAGGGGGTGTTTACAGTGTGTTTTAGGTACATTTTTACGTTGTTTGGAGATGTCTAAAAAGAAGAAAAACCAAAAAAACAGTAATGTCTGTTCAGTGTTTTACAGCCGCATTGGCTCTTAACAGGTAAACTAATTTCCTTTTGTTAGCAAGAGAAAACATTTGTATATTTCTGAACACTTGCTCTCCTGTAGTAGTTTCCAGCTCCTGAGGGGATTTTCACTGGGAAATCTGAAAATTTCATGGGTGAGCGAAGTAACAGTTTTCTCAAGGAAAGTTTTGCTGTGAAGAGGGTCTCATTGCTGTACGATGTTTTTACTTATGTTGGACTGTTGTTTACAAAAGTAATAAGCTGGGAACGAAGTAAGTTACAGGGACTTCCTGTGCTTTACCAAGGTGCCTGCAGACAACAAGTAGAGAGAGAATGAAAGCAAGGGGTTAGGAGCTGTATGCTATTACAAGCATAAGTTTACTGTCTTTACATTTGCACTTGGACAATAATTCTAATTTGTGTAGATGTTGGATTTTAAATATTGCTGAAGTTTTTTTATTTTAATTTCATTGGCATTTAATTTAAAGTATTTTAAGGGAGTGATTTAGTTCTTCTTACATGTTTTTGTGTATTCAGAAGTGATTTATCACTTGAGACAACAGGCTTAAAACTACTTTTCAGAAAATAAAATTGTATCAAATCTGTGTTCACTGAAATATGATTCTATATGATGTTTAACCTAAAATGAGATTTCTTGTGGCTACAGTGTGCAGCTTTCCTTTAAATAATTTTACTGTGTCAATTCCAAGTGTTTTTACACATATTTAGAAAAGTTAATAATTCTCCATTCTTTGATTCAAAAATTGAGCAGTACTCAATTTTGATTCAGGCTGTAGGTCAGAAAATCACTTATCACAGTTGCTGCCACCCCAAAATGAAAATTTGATGTTTTACTTTCTTTGGACTACTATAAGCTTTGGCGTTTCATGGCAGTAGCATACACGTGCTCTTTTAAAATCAAATTCTGAGAGCTAATGTTTATATTCAAAATCTGATTTTATGGAAAAGCATTAATTAAAGCCCGTAGAAGGTAAATGAAGACAAAAAAAAGGAAATCTTAACTGGATAGAGTATTAATGTATGTGCTGTATTTAATTATTTTGTAGTTGCTTAATTTCATTAAATGTTATAGAGGAAGGAAAATGTTCTGTTCTTGTTTGTGATGAGTATTTAGAATATCCTGTGAAATCAGTCATGTTCTTAGGCAGACAGAAATCTACCTTGTCGTTTGTTTTTTCTTTTTGGTGGGGGTGTGGGGGTTGCCGTTCTTTGGAAGAAATTTAATGCCGCGTTGTATTATTCTGTAAGTGGTTTTTTTTTTTTTTCTAAGTTATGGTTCATTTGTAGGAGGAAGACTATTACTCTACCTCTAGCTAAAACTTGATGAGATTAATCTTTATGGCTAGATAGCTTATGAATACTTTCAAAATTTCCTGCCCTATTGTACTTGATTTTATTTTCATATTCCAGCTGATGTATATGTTGCTTTTACTCACTTGGGAATTGTCCTAGAAAGCTTCTGAAAGTTGTGATGTCCTTTTTTCCTTGCCCTTATCCTGTGGAAAACCTGTGGTCTGAAAATGATGCCTCCTTATTTTCATTCTTTTTCCATTCAACTTTCTTAAACTACTTCTCATCACTTTGTTGTGACTTAAGAGAGGGAGGCGGAGGAGAAGGGAGATGGAGGATGGGAAGGGGCAGGATATTAGGAATGACAAAAGCTTTGATAATCAGCGTATGTTCATTGGGATACTGCACTAGTCTCTGCTTCAGACTCTTTTATTAGGCCTGTTGTATGCTTTTGCTCATTTAGTCAACAGAAGCAAAAGCCATCAGAGACTGAGCTGTAGGATGTTGCAGGGAGAGCATGAACCAGGCATTCAGACTACGTCCTACAGCTGTCTTAGTGCTTCAGCCAGCATAATGAGCTTCAGTTCTCATGTATGGATGTGAGAGAAGTTGGACATGCTAGCCTCGTGCTTTTTTTGTCTGATGTTCAGTCTGCCATGCAGACTCTTCCTATTCACAGTTTCTGGGGGTCAGGAGGAGAAGAGAAGGAGTTCAGAAGTTTTGTGAATGGATTGCCTTTTGCAACGACTTGATGTGGAATGCAGTCTTTTTTTTGTGTGAGGTCAAGAAAACATTTCTATAGGCAAGTGGATTCAAATCCTGCTTTGTTTAGTTTGGCTTTATGGTTGAGGGAAATCAACATATGCACACTGCTGAAGGTAGGATGTTCCTCGCTCTAACCTGGTGGCTCCATCTTTTACCTTGTTTCAGTTCCAGTGCTCACCTGGTTGTGCGGCCAAGCAACTTGTGAGCCTAGCAAAAGAAAAGGAACCTGTTTTTCTGAGCATTCCTTTTCTTCTATTTTAATTAGCTGAATCGTCTTGCTCTAAAGACAGATGTGTGGTAGAGCTTGTTCAAAGTGGTAGGAGTGTGCAATTAGGACTGTAGAGTTGGAAGAGAGAAAAAGAAGGGGTGCAGAGCAAAGCTCTTCAGTCAACTAAAGCCATAACAAAATCACACCCTTAGTCTAGTCAAAGTGAGTTATGTCACATTAGCCTGTTGTGTAATAATGTCAGAAATAGTTTCTCTTTTTCTCTGTGAAATTATGACAGTTTAAAAAAAAAAATTAATTTTTTGACAGCATCACAGAAACTAATTTTTTTCATGTGAATATTATGTAATGGTAGGGAAATGGGAACAGTGAGTTTCCTCTAATATTTTTGTTATGGAGGGTACTTACACCTTTCAGCTTTAGGAAAGTAGCCTAGTTAACAAAGTTAGGAGCTTACATTCCATTTCAGTACCAATGAAAATTAAAGGCTCCTAGATAGATGCTCTGAATTGTACTAAAAAGCTCTGTTAACTGGAGTGTTAACCTCAGATTAGAAGGTACAAATATATCATTCATAAGAAATTAAAATCCTGAGCCTCTCACAGAGCAATTTCTTCTTCCCCTTCCCACTCCTTCTGCAAGTTATATTTGGTAAGATGACTATTTGATTTTTAGCATTTCTGTCTTGCAGGTTGTTTTCTGTTTGTAGAATTGTAAGAATGTTTTGGGTTTATGATGACTGTAACACAATTAGCCCTGTGAAAACAAACTGTAGCCAACTTCTGTAATAGTTGTAGAACAGTTTGGGAACCTTTAATGGAAGGCACAAGTGTAATTCGGAAAGAAGGACCAAATAACACTTAAAGATTTGAGTCTGTAATAGTCTGTTTAAAGAAAAAAAAAAAAGCAATGTTGTGAAAGTTAGCTTGTTTAATTAATAAAACAGGCTGTTTTTTTACCAGGTGTAATCAGTGTAAAACAAATGTGTGATTGTAGGGATGGGAACCTAAAGTGTGTGTGTGTGCATACACACGACCTACAGTACACACATGCAATATGTATATACACACACAGTCTGCCTATATATATGTATATAAAATATTTTATTTATTTGTAACTTTCAGGTTAGTCCGTTACCGTGTCACTCTGCAGGTCCCTACTCATGTAAAAGATTTTGTGGGCGGCTGCTTGATTGTCAGAATCACACCTGTATGAAAGAATGTCATCGTGTTACTAAAGTCAACAGTAGTGCAGATGGAAAGAAGGTAGGTTGATTTTCTTTTGCTTTTGTTTTATTGTATTTTATATATTGTCTTCAGTTTTAATTGGAAAATAAAGAATTCATTGCTGGTACGCACAGGGTCTATTGCACATTCTTCTGGGAGGCTTGCATATGATCTATTTCCACTGATGCTCTGACGTAGATAGTCTATACTCCTTAGACAATAAAACTGAGACAGTGTTATGTATTTTATAAATGCTACACCTTTTTGTTTTATGTTAACATACTATTATATTACTTTGTTTTCATCAAAACCCCATTTGACACTGACACTTCTCTTCTACAGTCAGCTTTCGTAACTGTCAGGATCAAGTGACCTACTGCTAATGCCTATAAATGCACTTGCAATCTACAGGGGAAGCTACTGAGAAGAGCTGTGTATGGGTTGAGGAGGCTCACAAATCTTTGGTCGAGAGCACTGGAAATGTTGCAGAACAGGCAAAGACCTCTTAAATCACTGGGGTGACATATTCATGTTTATCAATGTCTACTAGAAACTGTCATTTATGAGGCTGAGAAGCTGTAGATGTTAGTTGCTGAAAATAATAGGAAACAAAAATGAAAAAGTGCAAAGGTGAAAGTTGCTCTAGTTTAGAACAGTCAAGAGCACATAGCTTGTGGTTTGAGAGAGTCATGATTTGGAGAAAAAGAGCTTTATAAGCTTTTACAGCATTACTTCAGAAAAAAAATGCAATATGGTCTCTCTGGCCATTTAGAAAACTGAGCAAGCATTCAGTTGGATACAAAACGTAACTTATATTTTAGCTTACTGTTACATTTTAACTTAAATAGGACGATTTACCTGTGAATTCCAATCCTAGAAGTGTCATCATCTAATAACTGTATATTTTGCAGCTACTATATTATTTTATTAATGATTATAGAACTTCTGTCTGAAGAGTACGAGCTGTTAGGGCAACTTGTGGACCAGTAACCTGCAGCAATAGAGTGCCATCAGTAAATACTGAGAGTGACAACTCTTTAGACATCTCCAGTTATGACTGTAAGAGTGCTTATTCCTTCAGTTAAACCAGTTGAAATGTGTATGGGTCAGGATTACACTGTGTAAAAAGGCATACTATGTACATGTGAAGTATGGGTAGATCTCATTTCTCAATTTTCTTTGTATTTTTGTAAACTCCAGTTGGTTTTGACATTTTAGAGCTTTGTTTCTGTTGTTGTGATAGACTAAATTGTGGGTGTAGTCAGAAAATGGCTGATTAAATTTCTTGCCTGTGTCTGTAACGATTTTTCAGTCTGGAATTAAGATTTGTTCTGCCTGTTGTGATAGAAAGTATAGTAGAAAGGCCAGCTGTTTGCATTTACACACCGTTTGTTAAATTTTATGTCACAGTTTTCAAAATGCTTTCAGTTGCTAGTATCTTTTCTAGGTGTTAGTTTGGGGGGGGGGGCTGTGTTTTGTAAATGATCATTGTACAAAGGTTTGTTTTTAAAATCCTTCAGCAATTATTGTTCAATTGTAAGTAGAAGAAAAGAGGGGGAAAGCTGTATTAAAACTTAAATCCTTATGCCCTTATATTGAACAACATAAAATGAAACATTGGCAAGGAATTAGTCCTTTTGGAGAAGCATCGTGTAGCCTCGTTCTTGGGTAAATTGGCTTTACTTTGGCTTTTGTGAGACTGAGTATTTGAATGAGATGGTGTGCCTTAAATACTGTGCTGAATAGGTTCAGTTGTTAAGTCATGTCGATTGATATGTGTGGATTTGCAGACTGGCGTTCTGGATAAGTTATTAAGATATGAATATGAATAGAAATGGAGCTTAATTTACCTTGCTGATGTTCATCTCATACTTTTTAGAAGATTATACAAACTCTCATACATGTATGGAAATGGAATGACCTAGTTTGCTTCTTAAACTTCCATGCCCCTGTATTGCAGAGCAGTATATCATGACTAAACTAGTATAATGACATGTTGGGTGGGAAGAGTTACATGAACATGAAACTCTTTTTCTAACAGTTTTCCATAGAGTATTAACAGGCTTAACGGCAATTTTCCAAAGCACTAATAGTAAGAGGTCCTTTTATGTCTAGGAGGCAAAAATAGAACTCTGTCTTTTTGACCTACAAACACTGACATTTCTGCTTTTCTTTTTAAAACACATTTTAATATTTTGCTTGGGGGATATCCTACTGAACAGCTGAATTCTATTGGCAAAAATACCCCAACTCTTTCTTCTATCTAAAAGCTTGTTAGTGGCATCTAGCAAACAAATGGTTGGCACTTTCTTTAGTACTTTGTTTTTATCTTGTTAGGCAGGTCCAGAATGTTTGCAGTGTGAAGAGGAGTGTACCAAGCCACGGCCATCTGGCTGTCCTCACCGATGTGTTTTACCCTGTCATCCTGGGGATTGCCCATCGTGTCTCCAGATGCTTAAAATAAAGTGTCACTGCAAACTGTCAATTCTGTATATTGAATGCTTGTAAGTGTCAGAACTGAACTTCTCATTTGAATGCTACTAATTGGAAACCATTTGACATGTCTGGGGAGGGGAGCTACTTCTATGGCAAGTTATAAAACTTCTTTTAAAGGTTATCATTTGTAATATAATGCATTGTTTTTATATTTAAAATTTGCCAGTGTTTTTATTTGTTATTACTGTACTAATATAACTAAAATAACTGTACTTGTATGCAGTCTCATGAGCAGAACTGATCTTATAATGCTTTTATAATACAGTAATATTTTGAGTTATGCAAATGTATAGTAATCTACACAATGTTTAATCTATATATGGTTCTTCTACAGTGTATAAAGAATAGTGTTACAAGAATTGGAATTAGTGTAGCTAGTGTAAAGGATCCTTACAGCTAAAATTCTTAGAAAAATGTGGACTTGTGAAACAAAATGTCCTTCGAACTCTAACTGTTTTAGTCGGAAAATACCTTAGTAATAATTTGTATTCCTTTTAATCATTTGTAAGTGTGTGGGTAGAGGGTAAGATAGGCTTTACTAAATATAAGATAGACCGGTGGATTTAAGCATTACCCTCTGTATGCATATTGCTCTGAAAACACTCATCCCACGCATGTATGCTTTTTTTTGTGTTCTCTTTAAAGTACTGTAAATTCTCTTAATTCATGTGTTTTTGTCTGATAGAGACCTACTGTAGTTTATATTAGTCCCACAGGATGTGGACAAATGACCTTACTTTTCTTCACAATGAGATACACTTAAAATACATCCCTAATTGTATTGACTCCTTTTTTTTTTTTTTTTTAAATTTGGAATTTACCACAAATACATCTTTTCCTTTATAGAAAACTAACGTATGCTGATTTGAAAGAAAAGGATCTTCTTACTTCCTGCAAAAATCAGTGTCCAAAAGAGGTAAGCCATATTAACAAAGAAGTGCTGGTTTTGATGGATGTCTGGAAGCTTGTGAATTTTACTTTTTGTAAGGTTCTTGATGCAGTTTCATAGGCTAAGCAAACTGAAGAAGCTTAGTCCAAGTGAGTATGCTAAATGATAGATGCAAAGGTGGTTTGTGAACTGTACCTAGAGGACAGCTATAAATGTCTTGCTGTCAAATTGGAAGGTTATATCGAAGGATCAGGGATCTATCTCCAGGACAGTACTAGCGAATACTTTCCATTCATGACTTGAAAGGTTAAGCATACATATGAGAGTATGTCCTTTAACATGATTGAAAACTGATATTGAATACATATCCCCAGAATAATGGGATGCTGTTTGGTTAGGACAAACACAGAGAATTGTGCTTGTGATTTCTCTTGTGCAGGGCTAGTAATTACCATCTGTGCAACAATTTTATAGGAAGGAAGAAAAGGGGGGTTGGAGTTAACAGGTAAGATGATGTTGTTAATGCCTGACTGTGACAGTGAAATATGTTAGGTAGTATGAAGTTTAAGACAAGCCAGTTAATCTTTTTACTGTATCTGGTTATATAAAGGGTTTCTGTAAAGAAGAGAAGAATAATATCCTTATTACATGACAGACAGACTACGACTGTAGGTATCGGGAAGATTTATGTTAAATACTGCTTTTGAGAAGTAAAGCTTGGTAGAGCACAGGAAAAATTGGTTGGAGAAGCTACAGAATTTTCATCAGTAACAGTTTAGACATGTATCAGGATTAGTCCAGTTGTGGGTATTACTGCTCTAAGACTTGAGGGATGGGCCGAATGACTTCTTCCTAGTCCCTCCCAGCGCTGTTATTCTGTGCTGCTTGTGTGTTTTCAGAAATCCATGTCTGTCTTCTTACTGCATCTTTGTTCTTTAGTTGTCATTAGTTGTGGCGAGGGTGAAAGCCCTTTCTTCACTCTGTTCCCCACTGTAGGATTAGAAAACTTACAAAGTGGAAAAACATAAATAGTCAGGGATATTTTGGAAAGTGTTTCCACTGCTAAGCTCTTCAGAATTTCTGAGAAATTCTGCTTCCCTGCAATAAAGAAAATGCTTCTACGTATCTTCAGAGTATTAATAAATAAATATGGGATTGTGTTTTAATTTTGTTATTCTGTTTTGGCCTTTCACTGTGTAGCTAAGTCTTTGTCTCCAGTAATATTTAGCTGGCACTAATAAATAATTTGATTCAGCCTGTCATTCTTCACTGATTCCACTCAGTTCCTTTATGCTGGTTTGCTATGACGTCCTTTAGTCTCAGATTTGTCATCTTGCCTCACCTTCTGAATTCTGCCTCAACTGAATAAACATAGGTTCAAACCTTTTCGTTTGTTGCATTTTCTAGTGTCAGAAGTGTCAAATTTTAATCCTTGCCTTTATTAGATATACTTTTGTTTTTTTTTTAAGTGCAAAAACTGACAGTATTCCTGCTTGTTCCCAACAATCTCTGTTCCTCTGTTTTTCAGACAAGATTAGGTTAATGAACTGATGAAGCCCCAACAGAAAGTCTGTGCTCTGTGCCTACTTACATGTTCTGCTTTTTGCCCTTCTAGATGTCTTTGTGATGTCTTTGCTCTTCTGTTCATCCTCCTTATTTGTCTTGCACAAGTAAATGAATGTGCCTGTCACAATTTTCTCATATGGATGTCTGAAAGTTCTCTTCCTAGCAGGGGAACGCTTTAGGATATTATTTCATTGTCCATTTACTTCTTAATTTTGTCCTTTCATTTCCCCCTCTTTCTTTGGTTTTATTTGCTGCGACACTTCCTCCTCTTTATTTTCAAGAGTACTTATAATCTCTTAACATGAACTGTGTGTTCCTGTACTTCAGTTTCTCTTCAAAGATTTTTTTTTCATATCTCATCTTTGACTTTGATTAATGTAACTGTTGTGATTTTTCTGGACATATTCCCAAGTCTCAGTCTGTGGTTTAAAATCTATCTAGTAGTACTGAATTCTAGCTTGCAGTTAAGAATTACCCTGTTCCACAGATGATGCCTTTTTTAACCAAATTCAGTCGGATGTGGACGGAAAGCTCAGGACAACAGAATCACCTTTAGTTGGATAAAGCTTTTGTTTAACTCTCAAAAATTCTCATTCCAATAGATACTTTACAAAATAAGGATTTAGGCAGCTTCTGCTATATGCAGAATCTTTTTAGTGTAATTAATGATGTAAAAATGCATACCCTTCCCCTTCCTGTGTTTCTACCTCTATTTCTTACTAGTTTTCTGGAAACATAAAAGTATTAGTACAGTCCTGCTTCAGGTAGTTCTTTTGTTTTACAGTAAAATCTTTTGTTTTACAGTTCATCCTACTTTCCCCTGATCCTGTTTTGATAACTTCGGAAGTACTGTGTGTTCTTCTTAACTTTCGTCTAAAAAATTTGTTAGCTTTTCGATGGATATTGAGCAGTGATAGGAATACTGTGTCTGTATTATGAGTATATAGTATTTGTAGGTAACTTTGGGAAAATTAGCTAGCAGTCTTGTAACACAAATGATACTAATAGTCTCTTCTAATGGATTCGTTGATATTATAAATAAAATTTGAAGGAGCCGTCTTACCAGATATCCCCTTGCCACGATCCCTATTCTCCCACCCAGGCAAATACAGATCAAGCTTGTTGAACGGTGACACTTATGACAAGAACTTACAAGCAACTTGGCCAAAAGATAAGATGGATAAGACTACAGAATTCAGAACTTTTAAAGTTCACGATCAGATATTTCTGCTCAAAACCAAATTGAAAATGTTTTTGTATGTTGTCCTAACAGCCTCAAATAAATTTCAGGTTAGTGTTCTATGAGAATTTCCTTCTTCAGTGTCAGAAGCTGACCTTGGTTTACTAGAAGAGCTCAGTGGAACTGCTGTTTGTTAAAAATCAGTGCGTACTGTAACTCCACCAAGCTTAGCATAATGCAGGTTAGGTTCAATAGAATACAGTATTTTACTGCAGTCTTAGTTTTGAGATGTTTGTCTTTTTGGTTAATGGAAATTGTTTTAGACAGTATACTACCATATTTGAATTACAGGTAGCATGCTACTTTGGGGGATTATGAAAATCAATTATATTGCCTGGTGCCTTGAAAAAATACAATAGGAACTTGAAAGTCTTGCCAGGTTTGATGCTTTTGTTTTGGCTGTGGTAGTATAAAGCTATAAAAAAGACTTCGAGTATTATACAGTACAGCTCACATTTCCTTTCTGCTTTAGGGAGAAGCAAAGTCTTTGATATTGCTACAGCTGTTAGATGGGAGGCTTTAATGAAAAAGTTCTTTGCCTTGCTTGGTAGCAATAACTAAATATCCTGTTGAAGGAAATTTAACTTTTTTTAATCGGTGGTGATTAAATTCTTATGATCATGTTAGCAGATGTTTTGGGACAAATCTTAAAGATAAGTTTTAACAGTCTATCTGTTTTCATTGTTTATATATTCATACTAATATTTGTGGATCTGTGTTTAACACATTTTTCTCTATTCTATGTAATTACTAAATTTTTGACAAAATAACAGTACTTTGTACTTTTACTGTGCACTCTGCTACTGTATTAATGAGAAACATGGGAACCCATTGTGATATATGTATTTTAACGTGCTAGCACCATAGAGGCAATATCATAAGTTTTGAAAGTATGAGTATCTTATATTTTTATAAATGAAAGAAATATTATTTCCAGAATGCTAATTAAATTCTGTAAACACGCCTTGAAAATGTATGTGGCTTGCAAAAACTTAATTTTGCAAAATGCATGGCTTTGTTTCCATCACGAGAGGATTTTCCTCCATGTCTGGCTTAAGCAGGGGAGGTTTTCATAGAGCTCTGAAAGTAGAGCTACACTTTAAGCTGAAGAGTTTGCCCCATGGGTTGGAAGTGTTAAACTCAACTTTTGTACTTAATGTTTTGGACTGCTGCTCAAGAGTGATGTTTTCTTTGTGTATTAACAGGTTGTGTTTATTACCTGCTGGTGGAAATTGGTTAACTGTCCATAAACATTAGCTGTTTTTGTCATCATCAGGGATAACGTTAAGATTTAAATGCATTGCCAAACTGGATAACACACATAAGATTTTTGTTTGTTTTCAGAGCTGTGGATTAAATTGCTTTCTTTTAAAGGGCTTGCCATGACAAACATAAAGGCTGTTCATTTTAGTCTTTAGTTCACTAGCTACTGACAATAAGACATTTACAGTGAAAAAGATCTGAAGAGACACATGTTTTAGCACCAGAAACACTTAAAAACAAGCAAAAAAAAAAACCCTTGCTACACTGTTTTTCCAGCAGAAGTGGTAGGATTGTTTTCTGAGCTCGTGGGGATGATGCTGTTTTGGCACTGTTCCTCTTGATTTTATATGTTGGTTTTGCATTGGAGGGAGTAAGAAGCAACTTACACTGCCAGCTTCATTCTTGTCCTGCATCCCACTGGGTGCAAACAGTATAGCTCTATGCACTAAATGGGCAAATACGGATTTCAGTATTGGATTAAACATATTTCTGTACTGTGCTCTGGCTGTATGTAATGTAAGAATTTCCATTGCAGTAGCACCTGGAGGTTCATGTGAGGGCTGCTGTCTAGAATTTGCAGCTCTGACATGTCAATTATAAAACTGGGCTTTGACATTATTACTGAAAATGTGCCTAATTAGTATGGAAGAGTAAGCTGGAAGTAGGAGTTCTAGCCACGGATCATTCTGGCCAGTGTGGGAAGTCTTGCAGGTGAGACTAGGTGGTTGTTACTGTGTGTGATGCTCTTGGGTAGGGAGCCCGGAGAAGGTAGTTTCTCTTACTGTGCAGAGGTTGTGCAGTAGCAAATTGGTTTTGCAAGGTTTGTGGTCACTGTTGAGCCTACTCACCTGTTAAGACACTGTGTTCCTGCCTGGTACTCTGACCTCAGTAGCATAGCTACTAGGCTTAAAGACAAGCTTCTCACCCCTCTTTTCAAAATGAGGTAAAATGCAAGATAGATTTGCTGATGATCAATTGTGCAAGACAAAACTAAATTCCTTCTTTGATAGGATGACCAATTTTTTTCCCCTCCAGACAAAGGGAAGAGATTAGATCTGCTACGTCATGCTTCAATAGAGCAATTGAGGCAGTGCCACATAGAGAATAGCTAGTTCACATAAAGAAGAGGATTGATACAAGGATTAAGGTGGATTAAAGGAAAGAACTCCTTGTAGTTATCATTTTCTTTCTCTCTCCCTCTTTTTATAAAACCAACCTTTCTCCCCCCAAAAACCATAAAGAACAACAACTACAAAAATCCCTAAATGAAGGATTGGAACAAGAGACGTTAGCAATTAAGAAGTTTTCCCGGGGACTGGATTGAGGACTGATCTTGCATTGTTTTCAGTAATGAGCTTGGCACCAAAAACATGTTGAGATTTTCAGATGAAAATTTGTGGCGTGTTATCAGTACCTGACAACTGAGGAAATGTGTGTGCAGAACACATGCATGTGGGGCATGTTATTAGCTGCAGCAGGAGACAGCAGAAATTCTTATTGTCACAGCATGATTAGCTGGAGAGAAATGCCAATGAGCCCTGAAGATGTATGGGGGAAGATATTATGTTAAGAATAAGTTGCAATTAAGGCATTGTACAAAGTCCTTCCTGCTGAGATGTCATTTGGAATATTACTTGCAGTTCTGGTTACTGTATTCAAGAAACATTGATTTAAGCTGGTTGAAATTGATTGAAGGGAATACTGTGGGAATAAAGAGCCTTTTATGAAGGGACAGTAGAGAATTATTTCAATATGAGGATAAGTAATGGATTTAGGCTGGCTATACAATAAAGGTAGGGAAAAAGAAAAAGCTCTTGCCTCTTAAAATGAGGTCCTAGAACAGCCTTCCTAGTCAGTTGTGTCTCCATCGTGCCCCCCTGGCACTGTTTTCATGGTAAGGCTTGATCTGGTCACACAGGGATCATGTGAGGTGGCAGCCAGTGGTAGGAGGGGACCAGACTTGATGAGGTTCCTTCTAGTCCTTGGGATGAGACAGTGACTGAAGAAGCCCAAACCACAGAATATTTATCAGCGTAGTAAGTTTGTGACTGGCATTGATGTGAGAACATGTATGCCTGTTCCATAACTCTAAGTTGGAAAGTTTTGTGTTCCATTTTAGTTATGTGTTTCTTGATTCTAGCTTTGAGGTTAACTGAGTCCCACTGTGCTTCTAAGGATCCAAATTTACAAATCATCAAGAAGTGTATACACCTGCCTTTTATAATTGTGTTACGTAGTGTTCTCATTCCTGTGGATGAAGTGATGTAGTATGTGTACCTTTTCAATTATTAATAAATGTGAAAGATACGTATTTTAAAACTGTATACCTTACGGCATTTCCCAAGCTGTGTTAATCCCTTGATGGCAGTTAACAGTTGAAATTTCACTTTTGATTGAAAAAAAAAACCACCTTCCAACACCATTTTAAAAAGTTTTGCAATTTAAAACTACCTTTATAAATAAATCAGTCGGATATCTTACGTGAGTTATCACCTTCAGTTATCAACAGTTTGGGGTTATATAACTGAAAATGAAAAATCTTTGTTGTGAAGGTTTTGTTTGGGCATGTGTATGAGCAAGGTCAGTCGAGTTCCTAACAGTAAGTGAAAAAATTTGTTTGCACTGTTGTCAATTTTTTTTATCTAATATAAGGCTGGGAACACTGTTAAGTTCCTAAAAGGCAGCATATTTAAATTAGTATTTTGTATAATTTATAATATATTTATAACGTATAATTTAGTATTAATTACTTAATACAGGAATTGAGTGTTAATATTTTCATTGTAAGTGTTAAAATGTTCATTGTAAGTGTTAAAATTTACACTGGCAGTTTAAAAACAAAACAAAAAAACTCTTTATCAGATGTCAAAAATGGGATAATTTACCAAATGCAGAAATTTAGGATTTTATGAAATTAATTTGGACATAAGAATATCAGTGACCTCTATTTGGCTTCTGCATAGTTCGTAAGATTTTTGCAGATAAAACTTAGTTTTGTATTATTTTTGTTTCTAATTCTTCCCTCTTTTATTGGCTCTGTCTGATCTAAAAGTTGCTACAGTACACTTAATTTCAATTTTCAGTTTCTTCTTCCCTTATCTACTTGTATTCCCCAACATACAGATAGTTAGGGTAGTTGTATAAATTACTGTGGAGGGGACTGTTCTTGTAACATTTGAAAGAAAAATCATTTTTTTTATCAAGCTGTGCCAATAAAAGATAAATAATTCTACCGGAACTGAAAAACTGTGAATAACAAGCAAACACGTGAAGGAAAAAAAAAAAGTCAACTTATTTCACAAGTGGAAAAAAACTGATAAGCTGAATGAGTTTTCTGTTTAGCTGTGATGTCAGAAATAAAGCTAGTTCATAGATTCTTTGTAATTTTACAGTCATTTATTGGTGTGGGGATTTTGTGTTTTTTGCTGTTCATAGTTGCCCTGTGGTCACCGGTGTAAAGAGATCTGCCATTCAGGTTGCTGTCCTCTGAACTGCAGCCAGAAGGTTAAACTCCGATGTCCTTGTAAGAGACTGAAAAAGGTAAATTTTTAAGTTACAGCTTTGAGAACAATAAATTTTTCTTTGCATGTTCCTAGGTTCGTGTGGATGGATTGTCTTTGGTGCAGATTGGGATAGCATCAGTTACTTTCGTAGAGCTATAACAATTCACATCAGCTGAAGATCTAGGTGGCACAATCAAAAGATTCACAGAATATAAAATCCTGTTAGTTCTAAAATATGTTAGCTGCCAGACTTACAATACTTTTATCTCCAAGCACACTTGAATTATTTGTAGCTCCACTGGGAGAACAGTCAGATAATCTGGAATGATTTAAGAAGAAAAAGTACATTTTTCTGATGATATCAGGAAAGTTTATAATTACATAAGTTGGAACAAGCACAGATGTTGTGAATCTCTAACTGATGTAATCGCTTATGGTTCTCTGTGACACTGAAAGCAAATAGAGGCATCAGTGTCCTTAGCTTTTAACAGAGAGAAGGGGCAAAGTAATGTAACGAATTTATTATAGCTATATGGTATTACAAGGGGAAGAGCGGAGGCTGATGTGAACTCTTGGCAAATGCTGATAACTTCATGAAAAATGTACCGTCTGACTTAATTAAACGTGCTTAAGTTATTTTTCTAGACACAGTTAACTTCTGAACAGGCTGCAGTTCCCCGGAGTACTTAGCTCCTCCAAGAAATGTCTTGTGCAACCAAAATCTTGCAGGGGGCGTGTTCAACCAGAGAAAGGATGATAATCCTTGAAGTGCTTCAGATAGAACAGTCTCTGCTTATGGATAACTAGCTTTTATTTATTTATTTATAGATTTGCTGTGGTACAAAGCAGCATTGGCTTCTGCTATGGATAAATGATTTTATTGTGCCTAAATGCTTCCATTAGATTCAGTCTTTTTTTTTCACTGCTGTGTTCAGTGAAATCAAAAATACCATTGCTTACGTATATAGTTGTACTTCTATTTCCTGCTCTTTAAAATGTAACTCTAAAAATATGTCTGTGTATGTATGTGTATATATCTATCTATATATATATACACACCTGTCTCTTATGCCAAACCTAATTGAATAAGGAGAATTGCTGTGTGGATATTTCTGTGATAGCTCAGTTACATCTAGTTGTTACTCTCCCTAATTTTCATTGTGTTTTTGGAAAATATGAAATGTGATGTCATCTACTCTTTTGTCATCTTGTGCTGAGTTGTATCTTACTGTACAGCTACTTACGTTCAGACCAGTTCAGAGTTTATTGTCCCAAATGCCAGGATGTATTTATTGTTTATTTGCATCTCTAATTCAAGTGTGGTATCAAGAAGCAATGAAATTAATTTTTAGGGTGTTTACTTTTCATTCTTAGACTGGTCAGAAATGGAACATCCCAAGTCTGCTATTCTCAAAGATTTGCCTACTTTAAATCTGATAACAGTTACTGTGTTTTTTATTGTTCATTTGTTTTTTTAATCTAGAAAATTTGGTTCTGAGGAATAAGGTGAAGAGAGGTTGTTATGAGTTGTCATTAATTCTTATGTGATGGCAGCCCACTTATTTAAATAACCATGAAATGATCTTTTTGATTCCTGGGGAAATGGTGTTTCTTTTCAGACAGAGAAGAAAAAGCTATACCTTAAATAGTGTCGTACTGTCTCCAGGTCAAACCAAAAATCCATGCTCTTTTTTGTATAGCAAATTACAGTGTAGAGGGTAAATGATGGTAGAACAAGTCAGCTGTTAATAATCGGACCTTGTATTAGTTGCAGCCTTGGTTCTCCAGGGTGAAAGGTGATACTCTTACAGCATTTGCATTATATGAAACTGCCCTTGCCACTAAAGGCTGTCTATTGACTCCAGAAGTTCCCTATACATATCTGCGTCAAATTGCATTGCTTACAGCAAGCAGTGAATTTCTAAGCCTTTTGTACAGGGGCAAGGTGTATGGTAGTGTACCTGTGTATTTAGTCTTTAGTGTCTGCAACCTTCCATGTGATCTTGAAGATGAAGAGAAACAGAATTTAGTATCTAATATTTACAATTGAATTCTCTACAGAAATACCAATCTTCTGTCCATGTATGCTACTGTTAAAGTATGTCGTTTATAGGACACTTATTCCAAGCTGCCCTGTAAATATACCTCATCTTGATGCCGAATGGGTTTACCAGAGGAACTTCAATGTGTGTCTGTTCTGCTGCCATCACCTGAATTTCCTTTAGCAACACCCATCACTATTACAACAGGCTTGTCACCAACACTCTCCTAAAAATACCTGGCCTTTGCTTTGAATGGGCCAGTTCTAGCCTTTTCCTGTGCTTGTACTTGGTCTCACTTTTCTGTCCTTGGAGTTTGGTACAAGAATTAAGTATTTGATTTTCTAAGTTTTGGAGACCTCTATCAACCTTTCTGGGCCGATTTCTTCTTATCAGAAGAGTCACTGAACCAGCACAACTAATATCAGCTATGAGTTCATGGTTTGAGTGTAGAACAGGAGGATTTTTTTTCTTCCTCTTCTGGTGTTGAAATTAACTGTTGCATCATGACACTATGCATGTAAAAATATAAGGACATATAAACCACTTGAATTTGTAACTCTGTCAACTTGTAGTGTACCATATTCTTAA
This sequence comes from Anseranas semipalmata, assembly GCA_013399115.1. Classification (NCBI taxonomy): domain Eukaryota; kingdom Metazoa; phylum Chordata; class Aves; order Anseriformes; family Anseranatidae; genus Anseranas; species Anseranas semipalmata. The sequence continues at coordinate 1,309,740 of VXAA01007033.1, forward strand.
CCATCTGTGCAGGTGTTTTTTTAACACGCTTGAATTGGTCTGAAGGATAGTTAGATTTCAAAAAAATATTGTCAAAATGTACCCATACCCTTAAAAAAAAAAGTTTGAAAAAGTGTCTAAGTTGAATTCTTATTTTTTTTTTGTTTAACATCACATAAGTGAACTTCTGTGAATTTTTTTTGTATGCATTATGAAAATTGAAAACTTTTCTGCATATCATCAAAAGTATAAAACACAGTGTAGCTTCTGGTTATGTTGCTGGGCTTTCCTGACAAAATCCTTCATAGGCTAGTAATATGGATGACAACAGTTCTGTCTTTCTTTCTGTTTTTTTCTTTTGTCTTCAGTATTAGGGGAGGGAAGGGGAGGAAGTGAGGGAGATCTTCCCATGACCGGACCTTGCCCTGTAGTCTCAGACAGTTAAGAGAATGCATATGCAGTCACTGAGACTCTGAATGGTGACTCTTTCTACCAGAGTTTACAAGGTTATATTAGTTTGTCTTAAATAAACAAGTGAAAAAAAGAGAAGAAAAATTAAGCTGAACTGTTTAAGGAAGACAGAAAAGGACACTTTAATACAGAGTTACAGGTTCAAATAATATTTATTCATTAACTTTATTCTCTGTGTAATCACTGTTTTAGCAAATAAGAATGTTTTATAATTATTTTCATAACAAAATGAACATTATAATTATTTTGTATAGGGAAATGGATTATAAACAACTCAATTTATACTTAACAGGAAATACAGTGCAGCAAGATACAAGAAGGCCAAGTTTCACTGGAATGTGATGCATTATGCAAGGAAATGAAACGGAAGGCATCTGAGGTAATATATCTGTTGTAGTTATAATTTGTCCTCATTGCTTTGAGAAAAGCTTGAAAAAATGAATGCAGAATTATTTTTTCAGGACAATGCTGGCAAGTAATACAACGTAAGTCAGTGTGCGGTTTAATAGCAGCTACCTTTACAGACTATTGAATTTGGCTTAGTAGAGAGAATTGCACTGCTTGTAGACAGTGTTAATTAACTCAATGAAATACTGTATTAAAATAATACTCTGTTATTTCTTTTTTTTTTTTTTTTTACATACTTTGTTAGAACTGGAGCATTCCTCTTCTGCTGCGAACAAGTGATGATCAATGAAGATAAAATCATCACTGCTGCTGATTAGAGCTGTAGGATTAGGGCCAGCCACTTCACAGGACACTTAGACCTGCTTTTTCCCTTTGAAAGTTGGTCAAGTTGAGCATTCTTGATGTATGTGATCCTGTCACATGGTATTAGTTACCCTGTACCAGAAGTATGGAGAGTTTTCAGCAATTGCAGTATGCTTTTCAGCCTGTTGTAAACAGGCTCTAGTTCTGTTTTATGAAGTAAAGAAAATGCTCCGTAATCTCACCTAGAGAGGCAGAATATCAACATAGCTTTTATAGGCCCTTTACAGAAACATAAAGTGCATAAACAGTGCATAAATTGCTTGGCTTTTATCAGCTAAATATTAGGTGTAATAAACATACAATTCAAAAACTCACTCTATTGAGTAAGTCAGAAGTCAAACAAACTTCTATCTGCTTCTGCTCAGAATTTTGGGATTGGCAGGCAAATTCTAACATTTACCACGTAAACCAAATCCTACAACTTTGCAAACAGCTTGAACACTAAGACTCTTGGAATATGCCTCTAGAAATCCCAACAATGACAAGTCATTCCACTAAGAGTGTAAAAGTGACTTCATAGGATGAGGAGTGCACTAAAGCTGGGTGAATTCATAAAAGCTTGCATGAACAGGGACGCAGAAGCACATTGCAGTGTGGTGCAGTACAGTGTCAGCTGCTGTTTTACTTCAGCAGATACTGTTACCTATTTCTTGCCCATGTCCTTGCATTCCACAGGGAGGAATGTTCTAATGCAACAAGCAAATGACTACAAGTTTCTGCTATAAGCAATGCCACAGATGCACTGTGTGGCATAACCTAGCTTTGTGTATCTCCCTCACAGAAGAATATGGATTTCTTTGTTTTGGGTTTTTGTGTGAAGTTTGATTAAAATTTTTACTAGGCACCTTTTTGCAGCCTGTGTTGACTTGCAAATGACATGCTAAAATGATCTATTATATGCACTTGACAAAATTAGTTTATTATGTCAATTACTGTTTAATGTGTCAAGACTGGAAAAAATAGTCTGCTAAAACTGCAGATATTTACAAAGAGAATTTAGTTTGCACCATTGCAATGTGACCATCAGCTTCCAAAAATGAAGTGTGTTAACTCTTAATAAATTAACTCTTAATGTATATCACACACTGAGTATGCACTTACGAGGAATTCAAAGTGTCTTTTACTGTACATTTTATTAAAGAAATAGTTCTCGATTTTTTTCCCCACACTGGTTATAATGGTTAATCTTCCTGCTACCTATGTATCTTACACAAATATGACCACAGCAATATAGAAAAGAAGCTCTTCTGTTGCTTTATTCTACTTTGTGGGTCACTTTTCTCTTTTGGAGCTGATGTTCTGCCATTAGATGGCAGTGAAATACCAGGAGGATAGTTATACAGTTTTTTCCACACCAAACTCTCCTATTTCAGATATGCGTGGCTGAAGAGGTCTGTTATATGCTCTTCTAAAGAGAGACTCTGCCATTGCTTAGTTTAATGAATTTCTTAATAATATTTCTTATATGGTTTAACCATTCAAAAAATTGTCTGAAAACCTGCAAATATGACTGTTTCATTGACTGAGGATGCAGTATGCACTCTTTGAGCTACAGTGTTCAAAAGCATGAGCTACTATGCCTTCTGCTTAGTCTTCGAGAGTTTTTAAATTGCAAACTGATTGGAACAAATTCCATCTGTGCAAACCATATTGGGTCAATTGTCACTGTTAGTATGCAAATTGTGTGTGTATATGTGTGTGTGTGTGTGTGTGTGTGTGTGTACACACAGAACAGTTATTAGGATCAAGATGGTTTTTAATTTCAAGTCATTAATCAGATTTGTACATCTAACTTTCCTAAGGTAGTGATTCAGTGGCCACAGTGTTAAAGATCCAAGAAATGTATACAAGAAGGCAGGCGCATATACATAGACCCAGTAAACTGTTGCTGCCATTACTGTACTGATCTCTGACTAAGGGAATTTCAGAGATGGTGTCTTCATGTTTGACGGCCTTTGATGGATTTATCTCCACTTAGCATGTCTAATTGTTTTCCAGCTGGCATAGACTTTTGGCGTATGTAAATATCCTGTGGCACTTAATTTCTAGGTTTAGCCAAGTATTAAGCCAGAGTAGAATACTTCCCTCTGTTATGAACTTGCCCTCCTGTTAATTTCATTTTATGCCTTTGCTGTTGTATTGCAGAAAATACTTACTGATGTCTTATTCCTATTTAGTATCTTACACTCTTCAGGATTTTGTGCCCTGTTAATCACCTGCTTTTCACCTGATGAATCCAAGTTATGTGTCTCTTTTTTAAATGGAAGTCACTCCCTCCTGTTGTCCTTTGCACAGGTTCAGGCGTCACGTCCTTTTGTTACTGCAAGACCAAAACTGAATGCAGGAGCTAAGATTCAACTGCATTGTGTGTCCATGTTTTGACATGTTTCCTGTGCCATTCTTTTCCTCATAATTTCTGGCATTTAATTTGCTTTCTTGAACACTCCAAAACACTCCTGTAGAATTATCAATTACAACTCCAAGATTTCTTTTTCATATGACTTCCTGATGGTGGAGCACATTTAATTACATTCACAGTTTGCATTTCACCAAGGGCCTTAAAGCAGTTTGGGTATGCATTATCCAATATATGTCATTCAGTACAAATGTAGAGGCTTCCTTTGTTCTGTTAGCCAGGGAGTATTTAAACTACTTGGAATAAAATGTGTGTAAATTATATATAGGAATTAACTGTATGTGTACAGTGTACTGAATAGAGGATTAAGTTGTTGAAAACTTAGAGTGACTTTCTTAAGGAATTTCTCCTGGCTGTTCAGGTTTTATATTTGTCAGTTAAGCTTGTCAAGTTAGTCAGAAGTTCACTTTATAACCTGGTAACATCCATTATATGTTCTGTGTTTTTCAAATGTGAGCTGATACAGCTTTTCCTCGGAATATTTTGTAGTCTGAGTAAGTTCAGAGCTCACTTGATCAAGGTTTTGCTCACTTTTGCTGAGAATTGTTCTATAAAAGAGTAATTATGTCTCTATAAGAAAATAGGTTTAGCTGCTTTTGCAACAGTTGCTTATCATTTTGTATGTCTGGACAGATAAAAGAGGCAGAAGCCAAAGCTGCTATTGAAGAAGAGAAACGAAGACAACAGGTATCAACCTTTCTTCTTCCTCCCTCACTAACCTTGTTCTGTTAGTAAATCATTTAATGTATGTGCAGCCAAAGTTGTATAGTTTATAAAGTGGTATTCCCAGTTATTCCTGTCAGCTGTTACCTTACCCTTAGACGTGTGCTGTAAATGATCTCCAACAGTTAAGAGCAAATGTCTTTTCCCAAACAATTTCCATAACTGTATGCAAAATGATAATTAATCAGCTTAATATTATGCTACTCTAACAGTGCATAGTATAGTTTATTTTCTAAAATCCTAAGTACTCTGCATTTTATCAAACATCTTATAATGCATAATACTCATAGAATTGATGTGTAGCCTCTATAGGGATTTTAATATTGAGTGAAGCTTCCCCCCTCTTCCCCCATCATGAGAGAACGAAGAAACTCCAATTGGTCTTTGTCCTTCAAGGTCTGGTGGGGATGCGGGGTGTATTTACTGTAACTGCTGTTGCTGGTGAATGTATATTGTCGGCATTGTAATCCAAGAAGCTTCTGTGCCAGCTACCTGGAGACTCTAATACTAATCTTATTTCAGAAATTAACTGTAAGCTCAGTAGGTGGTGACAGGTCAGGTTTATCATCTAGAGGCTACAGCCTTAATGTGCTCCTTTCAACAGGCATGTATGCCTGTGCCAGAGCATTTGACACAAAATTGTGTTCTTAGTGCAGTTTGTGGTTTCTGACTCTCCTTCTACTTATTTATCAAAACAGTTATGTATTAGATTATACTTGGGTTTTAACCTGGGTTTCACATTCCGTTCTTATCACAGAGCAGTGGCTCACCCTCTGCTTGAAAGGGGGTGTGGAAGACTTACTCACAGGACCGATCATCTTGTACCATTCTCCCAATCTCATTAGGACATTCCTGGATAGAGAGGTTCTTTGTGGGTCACAGCTTCCACTATGCATACTTTGCTTAATTGTCTAGAGGCTTTATTAAAGTGTTGTCTATTAACCAGTGCTCTAGCAAGGCCTACTTTTGTTTTTCTTACAGGAGTTTACCTACCTGTCATGCTGGAAAAGCATGCAGTTATGTGCCTAGTGTCCAGGGGACCAGGCATTGCTTTGTGATCATCTTGTAGTGTTTATTGTTACATTCATGCCTCTACTGTCTACAATGTTGATTACATATTCCCCCATATGACTGATAGACAGTTCATCTAATTCTTCTGTTCTCTAAGTTGTGCTTGGAAATGTTAGTTCCAGGACAAAGATCAGGAAGTATAGCATGCATACAAAATGTTTGAAACATTTTGTTTAGGCAGAGATAATCTATAAATGACTGAGCTGCAAGCTGAATACTGAAGTGTACAAATGGACTTGTACACATATAGAGCACATGCTTACAATCGTTGAGCTAGAAATTCAAAGTTGCTGGTGCTTGTATTGCACTGATCACGTTTTCATGCATTCCAGAAGGCATCCTTCCATTCACTAATGATTTCTGCATTAAAAACACTTAATTTAGAGTCCCTCTAGTGTGGAGGGACTCCACAGTCCACAGTAAGTCTCTAGTGGAGACTTACTCCACCACCAGTGTGTGCAACATTATTTTTGGCTTGATTATTCAGCAGGGATTGTTTCCCTGCAGTCACTCCACCATTGCTTTCTACTTGTACGTTCACTGAACGGTTACAGTCCAGCAGTACACTGTGCAATATATGACAACCACTTCTGCATAGATGTTTTGTGATGGACTGCGACTTCAGGGATAGAAGACTTTTGCCTATATGTAAGCAAGCCTATTAACAGGTTAATTAATAATGGCCAGTTGTATAGCACAATAGTAAAGATTATTCTAAGACAAAAGTAACTAATAAATAAGCTTCAGAATTGCACACCAGTACTGTTATCAGCTACTGCTGCCTTTTATCTAACGTTGATTCCTTTCCAATTTGATCTCATAATCTGCCATCTGGTGATGCATGTTGGAGCACATCACTATCACAGGGTGCTGGGTCACATTATACTCCATAAATAAATACTCTTACTCCCTTCTGAAAAAAGTATGCATCTTGTACCATCTTCCTGATCTCATTAGTACCTTTCTGTATAGCCAGTTCCTCTGTTAGTCACAGCTTCTTGAGACCTGTTTTGATTAATACTACAAACTCATTAGTGCTATGGTAAGTCTGCAAACTTACATTTTGGTACTTGCTGTATTGGGAAGCGGCTTCTGCTAATACCACTTACAGGTGGAATCACTTGTTTCTTATTGGAAGGGGAGATGGCTTGGTTAGTCTTCTCATCTTGATCCTAGCAGCCAAACTTTCCTTCTGCTTCCAATTCAGAAGCACTGTGTGAGGTCAGAGTTTTCACAGTTGCTAGAGGTGGAAAAAAGATCAGTGCTTTGATTATTTAACTACTCAGACCAAGCTCTCTGTCCCACTCCAATGTAAAAGATTTGGTTAAATTCTGGAGCTAATGTGTAATGGTCAGGAGTTTCAGTTCTGAAAGTCAGGGTCTGAAACCTGAATTATGATGTAATGAATTGTATGAAAGGTTTTTTTTCCCTCCTCTTTTTCTTCAAGAAAGATGTTCTAACATCTCCTTAGAAGTTATAAAAGTCAAGCCCCTCCACCCCCTTCTGTAAAATAAAAACCCTGCAATTTCAGGACATAATTCCTTTTGTCTCAATAATCACTGTTATTAGCATTCATTTAGCTACGTTTTCCCAGGGGGCTGCTACTCCTTTCAGTGCAGGAAGAATGTAGAGAATAATGCATGAAGGAGCAAAATCCAGTACCTGAGCTACACTGAACTGCACAGTATCTGACAACAAATCTGAATATACAGCTCAAATAAATACATTTCATTTTACTTCTAATGCATCTGTACACAAAGAAGTTAAGTTCTTACTCTAAATAGAAAGCTAGAGCTTGTTTAGTTTGGGAAGAAAAATAAGGTAGTCTGAAGACTGGGCACGAGTATTACTTTATTGTTCAGAGATCACTGAGGTGACACTTCGGGAATGATGAAAATTATATAAAATCTGTAGGTAGCTTCAAGGATAGTGATTGCGTCTTTCTCATTCTGTACCCACGAACCTTTGTTCATTCTGTGTTTTGTTTTTTATAAGGTATTTATTTTTAGCTGAGTTTTTAAAAAGATCACTAGGAAAGCAATTCAGTAGCTGTTATATAATTGTTCAAGCCCTATATTTTAATTCAGATTACTGTAATTCATAAAGCACTTCATAATCAGAAGTACATAATAACTGCAGAAGCCCAAAATTTTATTTAGCATCTGTGTAAAATGAAATATTGCCATATTATATATATAAAATCTTAAGAACTCTGCACTTGCCTCCAAATCTTGGATTTTGAAAAATTTTTTCATTAAAATACTTCACTTCTCTGAAGGAGGACTAGCTACTTGAAAGTAATCTTGTTTCAAATAGCAGGCTGTGGAACTTTGTCTGAACTTTTCTCCCATATCATCAGAGAAGTGCCAGTTTCTGCCTTTATTAGGTACAAAGTAGTAGACATTAAAGTGGGTCCCTTCCTCCTGCAAATAGTGGTGTCTGGCACAAGAAAGGAAGTAAGATGCACTTTGTGAAACTCTGACAAATATTTGCTGTCAGTAGAGGATGACCAGACAATCTCAAGCTCCAAAGGGAAATTACATTTACTGGAGTACTTCTCTGCCCATTTCCCAAAACAGTCTTATTCTTGTTTCTTTAATGCTGCTGTCTTATTGTCTAAGATCCATTCTTCCTGGCATCATGGCAGTAGTAGTCGTGTAGATTTATTTCATTTCATAGACAGGCTTTGTCTCTGTTCACTGTCCACATTTTGTCTGCTTAAACTCAGTCTTGTGTCTTTTGCCCAGCCAGTCCTGGCTTGCTTTGTTCTGCTTCTCTGATCTTTGTTTTCTCTTTTAGTGCATCTAGTGTCTCTCTGCTCCTTAGCTCCTTCATCTCTACTAAAAATCCAGATAATTGTCAGAGCTTTGCTGTATCTAGTCTGTCTCAACTCTCCTGTAGACTATCTTTTGTGATCTTCCTAGCAATCAGATGGGTCCAGTGGTCCTTGTTTCTCCTCATTGGAGTCTAGTCCCAGTCTTAAACTTTGTTCCAGGCTGCATAATTCCAGTTTTACTTCAGCTTCATACCCTAAAAAGAGTTTTGCCTTGAGTTGTTCTCCTTTTAAGAGGAGGTGTGTTCCTAGAGTGTGGAGAGGGGAGGAAGAGGGATCAGAGGATCATACAGTTGCAGGCATGACCCTGGAACTGCTGTTTTGGGTAGAAGCTTGGTGGTGGTGGTGTTTTTCCAGTTGCTTTGCTTCTTTTCTGTGCATAAGGGCATGTGCTTTCTTTTGAAGGGTGCTATGGGCCTTTTTTTTTTTTTAGCTGAGTACATCCTTATTACAGCCTATGCTTTTATATATGTTACTTTAATAGCTTAAATACTTACAAGTGCTTTTCTTTAATGGAAAAATAATGTGCTTTTAACCTATGCCATGGAAATAGCAATCTCATCTTGGCTTAATGTATTCAGCCTGAGATAGAAATTTCATGTAAAACTTCATTTTGTTGCATTTTTGCAATGCTTTATAGGAAACTAAACAGTGGTGTAACACTTGGAAGCAGAGTGCTTTGTAACAATGGGATATGGTGCTACTAACTCATCTGTAAGAGATGTATAGCTTCATTGGCTGCTAGTTATTTTTATAAACGGATTTGGGGAATGTTATTTAAAATCTGCATGTTTCCTTGTTTTTAATCCTGACACAATGTCAACTACTTTTGGTTTTCTCATCTAGGCTGAACTGGAAGCTTTTGAAAACAGATTAAAAGGGCGAAGAAAGAATAAGAGGAGAAAGGATGAAGTAGAAATTGAACAGTCATCGTGGCAAAAATATAAAAACCTCATTATGCTGCCAATGTTCGGCGTTGCTGTTGTGATGCTTGCATGGCTCATGGCCTACAATGACTGAAACAACTCAATATTTAATATACCTCAGTCAGGTAGCTGTTATTCCTAGAATGTTAGTCTGTGTGTAACAGAACCTAATATGCGTAGATTATGTATGTATACTATTTGCCAAGAAAAGTGCAGAGGAGGGAAGAATGTCACCTTTTGTGTTATTACATTCGCAGCACAAAACTGAATTCAGACACTGAAAGTAATGAAATAGAAAATTTTAGTCTACATTGAAGTGCTGATGTAATTTGTCTGAGATCCATTAACATCTGTTCTATTAATATATTGTGTTACTTTTCCTTGTCTCCATTTCACAATATTAAAAATAGCTTAGTATAAAATGCTTTCTTGAATATTTGTTTCCCATAAAATCAATTTAGTGTTTTATTAAAAATTAGTATTCTTAAGCTAGTCCTTTGGTGGTATCACACAATTTCTGTGCTTCATGCCAGTTTTAATAGTAACAACGAATGGGGAACTTCAGATCACTTAAGTTTGAGTATTCTGTGGCCTCATGTCAAAACTTTGTTTAGAGAAGGGAAATATGAACTGCCCTTTGAGTCAACTGTATTGCAGACAATAAAATGGGCCCCCTTGCAGACTGTGTTTTTTTTTGTTTGTTTGTTTCCGTGCCTAGCTCCTCAAAATCAAATCAACTGAAAACTTAATTTACTGGACAGAGGCATACACTGAACAGGGGGGTGAAGTACTTTCAGGGTATAGGGATATGTTCTCATCACTGCCCCCGTAGCCAAAAGCAGAAAAGCAAATTGAAATTAAACTTGGAGTGTCACTTGAATATTTGTATAAGTAAATATCACATTTGAATATTTGCATAGATGTACAAAATGTAAAGTAGTTGAACAGTGTAACAATACAGCTGTATGTTGTTCTGAAGCCATCTGGATGGTGCTTGCTACTAGTGTATAAACTATCTAGCTAACCTCTTAAATATTTAAATATTTTCTTACAGTTTAGAATACCTTGCTTTGGGATATTGGGCTTGGTTGGTAGAACTGCAAGGTTTACATGGCTTCAAGGTTATAAGAGAAGCTACAACATCGCAGCTGAGGGACTGCAAGTTAAATTTGGGGTGTAGGGGGGGGGAATCAGAAAACTGAATTCTTAAATCTGTGTTGGAAATCTTATGCTGATACCTGAGCGATGTCGGTAACTGAAAAGTGCTTACAAGATCCTTTGAAAGATGAGGTACAAAGCTGGCAGCTTGTGGAGTTCTGTTTGTGGGATGTTTGTTTTCCCCTCAAAGCACTTGTAATTTATTAAAAAAAAAAAAAAAAAAAAAAATGCTGCAAAAGCAGTGGGACCATTTGTGTGAAGTAGTAGAGAAAATTGCAGTTTGTTTGGAAGCTCTTTCAGTTGGTTTTGGCCACGTGTAAAAGGACCCAGTACTAGTCTGAGCCGATACCTGAATGTAATGAAGGTTCAGCAGCAGAAAAAGATAGAAAAGCTGCAAAAGACAGTAGCTTGCAGATTGCATAGATTGACAAAATGGGGGAAACAATCCATTTCTTTTGAATTTTTCACCTAAGTTTGGTGAAAGAGAAGAGACATGAGGAAAATTTGGCAATATTTAGCATGAATTGGTGCTATTTAATAGTATTTTGTTTTCTTCATTGACTTTAAAAATGCATACTAATTCTGTCATGATGTGCCAGGCTATTAGTATGTAAAGCTGTAGAATTACAATTACTGTAGAATTGAAATTACAGCAGGCAATCACAGTCGTGTCTCTATTGAATTCTCGTGGTTCCTAGTATAAGGAATAAATCATTTTCCATATTGTTGCTTTAACTCTTTTCTATAATACTGCTGCCTGTGAGATAATTCCATGTGTAAGTGTCGTTTCTTCGAGCAAGTGAGGTGATGCTATTATGTGACAGCTTAGGCCTGTAATTCTCCTGTCACTGAGAGAAAAAGAAGGGAGATTTTTGTTCAGCTGAAGTAAAATGTGATCTATTGTCCAAAAATACAAAAAGATATCTTTGTAGCTGGAATATTTAGGTCAATGTGAATGAGACCAGTGTGGAAACAGCTTTCATCTTCCATGAATATAACCCATTTTTCAATTTACTGTAAGCTATTTTCTTAAAACAAGTACAACGTAAAGTTTCTCCTTGCCTCTATGACAAAGAGAAGAAATCTCCCTACAGAGCTATAAAAATAATCTGTACTTGAGTTACATGTTTGAAGTAGTTCTTAGTGTTCTTTTCTGAATATTTTGCAATGTTTATGTGATATATTGGAAAGGAAAAGACTTGATTGATCGTCTTTATTATAATAACAAAGCAAACATCCTTAAAATTCATTCCATTCATACATGTGCATGTGTAAGCATATTCCCTTTTTTAAAAGATTTGTATCTCCTGAGCCTCACATATGTGAGACATACCTATTTTTGAAATTTTATTCAAAATAGTTCTGGATATCTTATCCAGCCATCTGAGTCATTTGCACTCTGTTGGTCTGCCTGCTGAACCAGATATTTGTTTCTTGGCTTAAAAAAAAGTGTGTGGGCTCAAGCAATCTGCAGTTTAACAAATCACTGGCTTCTATTTGTTGTTTTTTAAAAATTATTTCTACAGTTCATTTTTGGTCTTGTTTTTGGTTGGAGCTCCTCATGTTGCAAGCATGACAACTTTGAGGTGAAAGATACAGGTGAAATCATCTGTTATTCAGGATACAGGAAATATTTTGAATATTTCAAATATTTTGAATGTTAACCATTTACAAAAAATGTATTGATAAATGTACATTAGAATAAATGATATAATCTGACTGATGTAGAAGGGAAATTATAGAGACAAGCCCGAAGATGAGCATACTTAACATTCAGAATATTTAGCTGCATGTAAAATAAAAATAAACAAACAAACAAACTTTTGAGGGTTTTTCCTGATTCTGAGTGCATTCCAGTGAGCATCTTTCTGCTGAACCAAGGTGCTTACAAGTTGTCCATATTTTGGATCGGAAACTCCTTGGACAGGTTTGTTCACTGTAACAGTAACAAGACCGCTGTGTATGTTCATATAATGTAAAAACCAAGCCATCCAATAAACACATCCAAAACAACTTGAAAAATTGTTTGTTTTCAATGACTTGTATCATAAAGCAGCAAACTTCTCCCAGGTAGTAAGAGCTGATGGAAGTTCTAGGCGTGCTCTTTGTTCCCTCTTTGGCAGTGGTAGTTCTTACTACTCAGATTAATACTGAAATTACCTGATCATGTGCCTTCGTGGTGGTACTCTGACAACCGTGCGAATGGGTTGGGGAAGCTGATTAAGATGAAACAAATGGGAGTGGACTTGGCGGATGATTTTTTTGGCCTCGCAAAGGGACATGGAGCTGATTTATTAGACGTTTGTCCTGACCGTAACTACTAGAGAGGGAGACGTTACTATGCAGATAACACCAAAATTTGTTCATAAAAGCTTCTATAATGAACTCTGAGTGCTTGCAATCCCAGTAGTTCTGGCTCTAGAGCATGGCTTTTGCTCCACGCCAGCTTTTCTGAGGGTGATGCATCCATGCTGCGGCGTCAGAGCGCCCTTGGGCTGGAGGATGCCCCTGTGCCGGGCAGCCGGAGCCTGGGTTGTGTGGTACCTGCTCCCGTGCAGGGCTTGGGGTGCAGCCTGGCCGTGGTTTCATTTGCTTCAAATATCCCTCTTCTGCTTTCACTTCATCCCAGTTGTAATGTATAGACACTTAAGTCGCTCCCTTTTCTTGCTTCATGAATGTGAATTTATATTTGTCTGCCCTTCTAATTCAATTAAATCAATTGCTCTAAGAAGGGTAAACTGAAGATACTGGAGTGGTCTGTATTTACTAGGAAGGGAAATGCGAGGTAAAAAAAAAAAACAGAGAAAAGCAAATAAGGTCAAATTAGCTGTGAGATTATGAGGCATACTTGCTTCTTTCCACTAATGGTAACATGTTAATGAATTATTTGCACTCTGCATTAAAATGTTTATATGCTGTTCTACCAGAAGAGTTTCTGCTAGCACTAACGTATCAACATGGGCCATGCTCTGAGGGAACTGTGGCTTAATTCAACCAAGTATTATTTAATTTAAATAATTGTTCCTCAGGCAGCGACTTCCATAAAACTGCCAACAAAAGCAGAATGCAGCTTAGGCTGTACACGGGCTGAATCTGGTGGCTGAGTCTTGTAGCTACGAAACCGATTCGAATTGCTCCCCGGCTTGAGGGAATTGGGGTGAGGTTAGGAGTACGGCTTGGTTTAGGGTTTGGAAGTCATCGGTACTGCTGAAGAGAACACAGCCTCAAACCAAGGCTGAGCTGGCCACGGACTGCACCTTTAGTTTTCAGTTTTCATTTCTTCTTATTGTAATTTTTGTCAGGGCTAACGAATCTCTGTAAAATGCTGTAATGAAGAATTATGGCTTGATTCCCTTTTTTATCAGAATTACAGCCTGAATTATTTTTTGTTTTACACAGTGTCCAAATTGCCTAATGTACAAATACTCTTGCTTCTGTCTTCTTCCATACTTCTCCTTTTATTTGTGCAGTTGTTCAAAAAGAGGAGGGGAGAACAAAACCAAACCACTGTACTCCCTCCAGAGGTGACTTTGGGTGGGTAAAAGAATGCAAGACGGAATTATGAGCTGGAGTTGTTTATGTGCAATGGCACTTCAGAAGCACAAAATGCCCCATCCGTGCCCTATAAACTTTACACACGAATGAAAAGTGACGTGACCTACATCCAAAGGTAAAGTAACAGATAGCTGGAAAAGAAGCTGGCAAAGACCTAGGAGGAAAAAAAAGTCTTAAAGTTTGTTTAGGGGTATAGGAGTGCATAGGAGTGGTGTCATCCGCAATGACAGCCAGGGTCGTGACCTGTGAGAGAAGCCATATTCATATGAGCACATTTCTCGGGTGTTTTCCAGCATGATAGTATTTCAGAAGCACTGAAACGTGCACAGTAAGAACTGGAAACCTTTTTGCCTACACGTGTAACCTCAGAACCCAGTCCTGCTCATGTACATTTGAGGATTCAGCCGGAGCGGCCTGGGGCGTGGGAACAAAACGGGGGAGAGGAGGGCAAAGGCGCCGAAGCGCTCGGCTTTGCCCTTGACCCCTGCCGGGTCGGAGCCCGAAGCCCGAAGCCCGGCCGGCTCTCAGGGCCGGGGCACAGGTGCGGCTCCCGGCAGGGCCGGGCCAAGGGCTCGGGGAGGGAGCGGGAGAAACCCGGCGCCGGCCGCGGAACCGCTGCCACCCGCCGGCGCCCGCTCCCAGCCGCTTCTCCGGGTCGGG
>VXAA01007033.1:1324913-1392277 GCA_013399115.1 Anseranas semipalmata
TGCTCCCAGCCCGGCGGCGTGCCGCGGCGAGAGCAGTCCGGGGGCTAGCGAGAAGAGGCGGCTGCGCTGGGAGCAAGGCACGGCACGGGGGGCGGCCGGGGACAGGTGACCGCCCGCGGCCAACCTGTCGCTGCAGAGCGCTCCGGTGCCGCGCGTCCCCTGGCGCGGCTGTGCGAGGGAACCGCGGGGGACGGCTGAGTTCGGAGGCTCGCGGTGCGGTGAAGCAGCAGCCAGGGCCGGGCGTCGAGAGCTTCGTACGAAGACCCCAGCGGCGCCCTCTCCGCAGCTCTCTCCCAAAGTCAGCGGGGAAAACGAACGGGGCTGATGCTCCCGTGCGTTCCTCCGGCCGCTGGACGGAGCGGGGAGGAGTTGCGCCGAGCCCGACGATGGCAACAGGTCCGGCCGGCGTTTGCAGGAGCAGACGCTGGGCTTGACCTCCGCGGCGAGTCCACCGGCGGCCGGGGAACCGCTGCACCGTGACCTCGCCTCCGGCGCGGCAGCTCCCTGCCGGCCTCCCGTCGGGTGCGCGCCGGGGCCGCCCGGAGCGCTCCCTGCCTCCCTCCCGCGCCTCTCCGGGGCAGTGCGGCCGCCAGCACCCGCGGGAGAGGGCATCCCGGGAAATCCGCGGCGGAAACGAGCAGTTAATCCTCGCCGGGACAAACAGAATACCTGGGCGGTTGCAAGTGACCGAAGAGGACAGCCCGGGTGTTCCCAGCCCGCTCCACGGCGGGAAGAACGAGGCGGGCGGCGGAGCGCGTTTCGCCTGCCCTTGTGGGAACGGCTGCGCGGCGGTGGGGATGCGCGGGGAGCTGCTTCTGTACGACGAGGTCACCGCCAACCGGCGGGGCCGGNGAAGTGGTACAGCCGCGCTCTTTAAAAGTTTCTCAGTACGGCAGTATACGTTAGTTGTACCGTTTCTCCAGTGGATTTTAAATGCAGACTCCTTGGATGTATTTCATGGCAGACGATTAATTAATTTTTTTTTTTTTAATTATTAGCAGTCTGGCTGAGGTGGTGAAACTCGTAAGTGAAATCAAGTATCCAGAGCTTTAATGCATTCATGGTGTCTCTTGGGAAGGCTTAGCTTTCAGCAGTAAAAATATGGGAATGGATTTTTCCATATGGCAGCTTACATCCTTCCCGTGTTCCTAAAAGATGGACCAGTCAGCATTACTAAAGTGTAATTCTTAGTTTTGTTTTTGTAATGTATGCCTTAGTTTGAGATCCTGTTATACGCCTCTCAGCTACTGTGACTGTTGGGTATAGGCACCATTGAATGAATGTATCATGGAGGTCACCTAAACACCTATAAAGGAATACTACGAAGAATCATAGACCCATTGTGCTTAATTTGTCTCTGGTAAAGTTGGTGACATTGCCTGGACGTCTGGACAAATAAGTTCTGTAGGAAGTTGTGGGCTCCTCTGGGGGGCAGGGGAGTCCCAGGCACTGTCCAAAACTTATTTAGAAAGAAAATGCTTGTGACTGTTTTTTCCCTTCCTCAGCAGCCATTAGTGGGGTACCCCCACAGCCTGGCTCTCCTGCCTGCAGGGAAGTGCTGAAGCCCGGCCCGTCAACCTTGCACATCATCTTCACTCCGCTCGCATTTTTAGTGGAGCCAATAGTACTTACTTTGCTGAGGAGGCTCTTGGGATTGTGGGCCAGGCTGCACAGCTCACTTTCCCAGATCAGAGAAATCTGCTTGTGTTCTATTAGTGTCTGATCAGACCATCAGGGCAAAACATTGTTTTTCCTTGGTCTTTTGGAGCCTGGGACTATAAAGTGTTGAAGAAAGCATTTGCTTCCTCTCCAAAAGTCTTTGTTGGCACTCAGTTGTGTGCCTGTGGTAGATGACTTGAGCGTGTGGTGAATCAGAAGTATAAGATGGTTTCAAATGTGTCACAATTGGAGGTGTTCTATAACATGTGCAATGCACACTGGGCAGTTTAATATATCTGTATTATTGTTTAGCTGTTACTTATATATTAGGTAATGTCTGCAGATACAAATGAAAGCCAGGACTGTAAACAGTGCCAGTAATTATTTAAAAATGCAGACATACTTGAATGTAGGAGCTTTTTTTTATTTTTTTATTTTTGCTAAGCTGATATACATGTTTAGGTCTTAGCACTCTGCTCTCTCAAGGAACATTAATGTCCTGCCGTTATACTATGTCCATGTATTGCCAGACACATAATTTCTTCTCATTACTTGCGTGACCAAGAGAGGAGTGCTTTCAGGGGCTGAGGTGGATAAACACCCTGACAGAACTCTCATTTACCAGCAGGGGTAATTTACCATCTCCCCCTAAGAGAAGGAGGGATAGGCAAGGCAATATTGGGGTCACAACCCCTGCTCCCCCCACTGCCTAGACGGTCTAACCGACACATGCTGAACTCTAAGTAAGCCCTTTGTACAGAAGCAGAAGCCAGTGCTTCCATTGGTGTGGCTGTGGCCCTTTGGGCTCTGTGAGTTTTTTGCCACACCAAGGCCCAGCTTCAGCAGAGTCAGGCCATCCCAATATAGCAGGCACAATATAGGCACCGAGGCACTTGCTTAAGAGATGGGAGCTGTGGCTTTGACCCCCACCTGGATCAGGAGACCACAGATAACAGGTCTTCTGCTTTCAGGCTGAACAGCATGTGCTGTGAGGCAGTTACACACAATGGCACTGTCTCCTGCAGTGGTCAGGATTTAAAAGATGGCAGCTACATTGTGTGGGAAGAGTTGAATCCTGTCAGCGTGTCAGGTATCGCTGGCAAATGCTTACAAGGCCGGAGGAACGCCTTGTTTCTGAATGCCAGCCAGGGTTTGGCAGGGGTGGGTGTCAGGCCCCTGCAGTAGGGCAGCTCTAGGCCTGCACTTGCAGCCCGGGCCCTTCCAAATGTAGCAGCCAGGCACCTCCTGATTTTAAATGCCTTCAAGACAAGGCAGGTAAGCAGCAGGGCTTGAGAGGGGCAGTCTGGTTACAGTTTGAAATACTGATGTTTCTCCTCTGTTCTAGTTTCTTCCCCTACCAGAAAGAAATGGACCTCAGAAATGATGGGCTGCATAACTACAATTCTCCAGCACCAGGGAAAAAAGGTTGATGATGTCCCCTTGTGAAGTGACTGGTTGTCACAGTAAGACATGGAAAGCTTAAATCCTCCTTGAAAAGGTCTTCACACACAGAACAACCTCTTAAGGCTGTGCCCAGACAGGCTCCAGCTTGACTACGGTCATTCCCTCTGTATTTTTAATTCCTAGTGACAGTCATTTTTTGTCACGTGAAGGTTTGCAGCTCTGCCTGGAACCCTCCAGAGTCCAGGTCTGAGTGCCAGGGCACGGGAGTCCTCCTCCACTTGCCGGTGTCTGTAACTGAGGGAGCGAACGAGGGCGTGAGCTGGGTCCTCACCTCCCGAGAGGAAAAACGGGTGAAAGAGAGGGAAGGAAGTGCTCCTGGGCCTTGCCTAGGTGCTCTGCCTCCTGGGCGCACGTCCCGGCCGCTGTGGCCTCGGGCCGGCCCGCACGGAGCCCTGTCCCCAGGCCGTGAGGGGCGGCGCNGCGAGGCAGGGCGGCTCGGTCGTGCGTGCCTCTCCCCGCTCGCAGCCCCGCGACAGACGAACGCGATGCCGATCGCACCCCTCCCCTCTGCCTCCCGACCCTCTATAAATAACCCCTGCTGGGCTGACCTGTCAGATTACCCCGGCGGAGCGGATCCCCTGACCCGGGCCGCCTGCAGTGGAAAGTCTGAACGCAAAAAATACCGTAGTAAAAATAGTGCGGCTGGGCAGCCCCGCCGGCAGGTCTTAGCGCCGGGGCCGAGCGACTCTCGGTCCCGCACCGCCCCCCCCGCTCCCGGCTCCCCTCGCCCTCGCAGCCCCCACGCGTGTGGCTGCGGCTCCCGCAGGCCCCCGGCCGCCGGCCTGCTCCGCCTCGGCGCGGGGAGCGTTGGAAGCCTTCCCCGCCAGCTGTAGCACCCTCACGGTGAATTCTTTTTTCTCGCTCTGTCTCTTTTTTAACTGTCAGAGGGAAACATATTTCACTGCTGCTGTTCTGTTGTGGAACAGATAGTTCCCTTCCAAGTGATGCTTTTAATTTCAGCTTGTCTTTCTAATCAGCAAATGTGAAAGAGATAGAGATGATGATTTAATATTCTAAATGTAAAAATAGTAATGAGACAACAGCCGAGCAGGGACTTGCTGTTTCAAAAAGATGCGAGAATCTTGCTGCCTCTGAAGTACTGAATTAGATTGCAGCTCGTGTCTACCTTGTGCGGAAGACTGTTTCCCTGAAGGGACAGATTCTCCTCAGTTGTGCTTTGAAGCCACTACAATTTAAAGAGATGCTTGTCATTACTTATTTACGCATATAATTAGTATGGTATTATTTCTGGTAGTTTTACATGCAGAGTCTGAGTATTTGGAGGTTAAAAACAGCAATAGATACCAGAATGCGTTATTTGATTGTTGCTATGCCTTCTGCTTTGGTGTAGCCACATTGCAATCTCCTGCCCTACAGTGCCTACTGGAGCACAGCCTACTCTGGATGTGGTGCTGGGGTGGCCTCGGCTCGCTCGCTGCCTCCAACGTCCAGTGAGAAGGGGGAGAAAGTAGGAAGAACAAGAGTGAGAAAGCTCATGGGTCAAGATAAAGACTGGGAGGTCATTTACCAATTACTGTTGTGGAGAAAACAGCCTTCAGGAAGTTAATTTATTACCAGTTTATGTAAATACTTAATTATTGGTTCAGATACTCTGAAATGAAAACAAAAACAGAAAGAAACAAACATTAAAACACTTAGGGAAAACACCTCTCCTCCCCCATTCCCAGGCTCAGCTTCAATCCAGACTCTTCTCCTCCCCCCTTGTAATTGCTGCAGGTTGCACTCAGTCCATTCAGTGAAGCAGTGAGAGGCACAGCGGAGGTTTGCGGTCAGAACATGGTGGTTCCTCTCTGCTGCTCCTTCCTTCCTACTCTTTTCCTTAGCTCCAGTGTGTGTCCTCCACAGACTGCAGTCCATTCAGGAATATCTGCTCCGCCATGGAGCACCTCATCTTCCTCTGACTTTGGTGTTCAACACTGCTGTTTCTCACTCTTTTTCCTTCCTTTGCTGCCCACATGGTGTTTTTTGCCCTTTCTTAAATATGTTTTCAGAGAGGTACAACCAGCTTGGCTGAGGGGCTCAGATGTGTCCTGTGGTGTGGAGCTGGCTGCAATCAGCTGTGTCCAGCACAGGGCAGCCTCTTGACGCTTCTCATGGAGGCCACCCCTGCAGCCCTGCTGCTGCCAGCACCTTGCCAGAACAGAAGTCCGTGTAATTGGGCAGAGTTATGTAGGAGAAGTGATGGTCACCTTATCAGTAACATCAGCTTGGGAAGTTACATTCACTCAGAACAGACCAAAGTGGCAGCATTACTTCCGTGCTTGTCTCCTCCCCTGTCCGTCTTCCTTGATCCTCAGATTGAGAAGGGATGAACTGAATCCAGCTGTCCAGCAGTTCCTTTTCACCATCTGTCATTAGAATGCAACCATTGCAGCATCTGCTTCTTTGTGTGTTGCACAGTTTATGATTCTCTCTTTATTCTTGTTAGTGTTGTTGCCAGCATAAGGTAGTTTTCAGCTTGTTGTCCTGT
The DNA here is from genome assembly GCA_013399115.1 of Anseranas semipalmata. Classification (NCBI taxonomy): domain Eukaryota; kingdom Metazoa; phylum Chordata; class Aves; order Anseriformes; family Anseranatidae; genus Anseranas; species Anseranas semipalmata. Next base: position 1,330,528 of record VXAA01007033.1, read on the forward strand.
AATGAAAAGAGGCTGAAAAACACATACAGCCAGAGCTGCTTTGGAGTGATGAAGTTTATATTTTGATGATTCGAGCCCTGCCCATCTCTGCAAAGAATGTTTCCCACAACAGTATGCCTTCTGTGGTATCCCAGTTTTTGCCCATGTCCTAAATATATATCTATTGCTTTTTTTTTTTCTTTTTTTTCTTTTTTTTTTTTTATATGAGGACACAAATTGAGGAAATTTTCAAATCTTTTCCTCATAGAATAATCTATGGGGGACAGCTCCTGTAAACTAGTGGGAAAGAAGACTGTCCGGCTGCATCATTGCAGGTGCTCCTGCAAGCTACCACTCTTCCTGAATTCCAAAGCTCACCTTTTCTCAAAAAAGAATAATTTTTTATATTGAACATTTAAGTCATCTTCACCCAATCTTTAGAGGAAAGGAAGCGAAGGTAGATACGAGTATCTTTCTTCAGGACTGCACATCAGACTGCATCTACTCCAATTCATGTTTCATAGTTGAGAGGGAGTTCAAGCTTGATTCTCAGTGGATGGTGCTTTTGCTGGTCAGTGATTGTCAACATGTCTTTCCCTTCCTCTTTTTCAAAGCTGCAACACTTAGTTCTGCCATATATAGAACCTAGTGTTTTAAAAACTAATGTGCTAGAATCTCCCACTTCTGATCTTTTTGACACCAAAGAGATTTAACTTGGCAGTCATTTAATAGTAATAGTAATTGCCCAGATTGGCATTGCTCTTCACCTCAAGTTGCTCCTGGTTTCAAACTAGCCTATACTGTAACTCCAATAGTACTGAAAGTTACTTGGAAGCATCTCGGACTCAGGCAGCATTTCCTAGGAAGTGAGACTTTCCTTTTTTCCCTCTCTGCTTCTGAATGAAGCTGTAAAAAAATCACTTACTTGCTCCTTGCATTGTTCTTCTCATTAGGCTTCAGAAAGCAGTCAGAGCATTCTCTTGGAAATAAAACCACTGGTAGTACCGAGGAGCTTTGCATCCCAGGTCTCTCAGACCTGCAGCTCTGTATTCATGTAATATACAGTGTATATGTGTAATGTGTAGTTACGTCTGCTCTGGAATTCCCTGGACCAATGGTGTGACATGGACCTTTCTTCCATTGCTCCTGCTTCCAATGTCACATCTTTGCTGTCTGGATTATTTCACCTCTGTTAAAGTGGTCACACAACCAATGTAGATGCAGAACATGCTAGGAGTTGCCAGGCTTTCCCCAGCCTCCTGAATTTTCCTATTTTCAGGAAGAAATGCAGACAGCTGAGCCCACCTTGCCTTAGTAGCCTGTGCATTCTTCATGTCACGCAGTGCTGAGGGAAGGACAGTGCTGAGAGACGGGTTACTTTTTTGGGGAGATACTAGTTCTGTGCACGTATGACTGTTGTATGAATGGATAATGTATCTGAAAGAATAACGGAAACTGTAGAGTTCATAGCTATCTTTTTTTTTTTCTTGCTAATTGATGTGTGGCAACCATGTAACAAAAGAATTCAGTAGTAAATGCCTTTTTTCAAGCATAGGTGTGTTCTTGCTCAGCCATTTTAAAAGTGTAAGTTTAAATAACTCATCGTGCATGCAGACAAGGCTGGAAAAGAAGTCTGAAATGATGGCTGAATGTGTTTAGAAGTTATTAACAATTCTCCTTTTCCTTATAAAGCAAGAGTATATGGAATAGCGTTGCTAGTGGCCTGGAAGGGCTAAGAACCCAGCTGGTTTTCATTTGCTTTTTCCTCATCATAGATAGGATTATTATGTGACTCTTGTAGGTTTCCAAAGAAAATGTGAATGGGAGGAAAACTGGCATCTGTTCTAGGGATGACAATGAAACTGAATTGTGCTAGCCATAAATACAGTAGAATGTTTCTTTTTCGACAGAATAATTTAACAGATTGTTATTATTTCAGTGACTTAGATGGAAGTTTTTATTCCATAAATCCTTATGTGATCCATAAATCTTTGATATTATATCAAAGTCATAGCCAAAAGCTTACACCAGTGTAAGAGCCTTGTTAACCCACTTAATCTTGAGTTTTCTGTTTCAGCTCATTGTTTCATAACTTAGTCAATAACAAATAGGTTTAAACCCTAGTCATCTCTTCAGTTATTTCTGTCAAGATATCCTGGTAATTTCAGAAAATATCCTTCTCTTTCTGTATTTTCTCTTACTGAAGCAAAATGTTCAAAGGTGACATGTTTCTGAACAAACTGGTATCCTATTCAAAAATGAATGAGTCACCTCTACATTTTATACACAGTAGATTATCGACCCGTGAGACATTGTGTAATTCCATTTTACGTCTTTGGGAAAAGGACAAATAAGTATCCAGCTACGCTGAACAGATGAAGCTTTGCTTTGACGCTAAACCATGTGCTTTCTTTAATTAATATTGCTGCTGCTCTTATCCTTGGTCCAAGAGTCAGTTTCTTTTTATTCACAATTCACAAAAAAGTCAGTAGTGTAAAGTTAACATTATATATGAAAATCTAAAATTTTAATTTCTTCTAAGCAGAAGTTTATAGTATGAGAATAACCTATACATTTTGGAGAAAAATGAGTAAGAAATACCTGAATCATGAGGAGACAAATGCTTTGAAGAAGATTCCTGCCATTTCTTTACCATGCATTCCAGCTTAGCATCCAATTCATATCATTGAAAGCTTATGATTTTAAGTAGGCTAAGTAATTATATAACGAGCAATAGGCATGGTAGATATATCCCATGCTGGTTGCCTTCAAGTTGAGAAGGCTGCACCTTCTGATCAGGTATTAATAGAAAAAAAAGAGGTACGTCCACTAATGAGGTCTAGTTTTCTTTTTCGGGATGGGGTTTCTGGCAGGATTTCTACACAGGCAGTGATTAATGCACTGAATGTGAGCCACAGGGCAGGCAGGATTTCTTTTTGCCCTTTCTAGTTTTCCAGGCTTGAAAACTGCTTTCAGGGGGAGGTTGCCTCTAACTATATCCCTCTACTCCCTGATTTTTTTTTTTTTTCCCAGAATCCTTTTTTTTTTGGCACAATTTAGGCCATTAAGATTTTTTTCTTTGCTTTGCTCATGGTTTCTGTTTTTGCTTTCTGGTGCTAATGGCTCTTGTGCACCTGCTTATTGAATTCTCAGCAAAACAGGAACCTGAAGCCAGTGCTGCCCAGCTTCTCCCCTGCCTATTGAATCGTGATTCTCAGCAGTGTTACAGCCAGAGACTTGCCATTGCTGCTCTACTTGCTTAGCAAGCCACTATGCAGTGAACATGGGAGTATCCAGGAAGGCATTAAAGTGGCCTCTGTGTGTGTTCAGAAAAACAACATGGCATTGTTTAAACTTTCACATGAATAATCTTTGCAAGCCCTAGGAACTTGAAAATGAATAAAAGCATAAATTCTGTATTAATTAAAGATTCATTTTCCTGCTGCCTGCCGAGGTAGGCTGAATGGATATTCATGTTTTGGTACTGAGAAATACCAGATAATGCTAACCATACCCTGGTTCTTAAAATGAATGTCTTTCGCTTAGTTTTTGAGAAATCTTTGATATCTTCCATATGTTTACTAAATCTTGCTTTGGTTATGTGGTATGGCAACGTCACACATCTTTGCCACCAGCTGTTATTAATAAAGAAGTGAGAGCTTAGAATTGTAGTGTTTGCCGTAAGCTCAACTATTTCTTAGTCTTAATGTTCTTGAAAATTCAACAGTTCCATTGTAAACGTGGGAAACATCCACTGTAGTTGCAAGTTTACATCAGTGAAATTTATAAACAATTGTTAGTATGTACAATATGTAAGTATGTATGACAAAGTGGAATAGTTGTTTGGCAGTGCTTCTTTTCAAAAATGAAGAGATTCAAAGATACTACTATTGAAGAGGCGATATTACTGTTCTCCAGCAGTGATGAATACTCTTTAGTTTCCTCTCTTCTAATTCATATTTTGAAGCAGGATCAGTACTGACTCTATATGCTGGCTAAATGGTGTGTTTAATTCTCGTTTTAAATGAAGTAGACAGCAGTTATTGGTATCATGCTAGATACATGGAATCCCCCAAAAATCCTTTCTTTTCCACCTCCTTTGCTTTCCATGAGATCTTAAGCATAAATCACGTGTAATTGAGAAGCAAGGTCAATATATTGCATGTGAATACTTTTCTGATTTCTAAATCAAATCTTCTCAGGGAGACCAATTATTTTATTGTTTAGTTAGATTTATTTCAGGATCAATTAGACAGATGTTTTTCTAAGTGCCTCTCTAATCCACTGCGTTGCCCTGATAAAACACTGGAGCCTTTCCCCAAAAAACTACATGAAATGAGAATAAACTCCTCAGAGCTACAGCTCTCCTGGCTGTAGTGCTTATGTCTGAGTGACCGACTTATTTCCACCTCCGTCAAAGCCTTCAGAAAGGGAAGAATGAATTGTGAAAGAGATGGTGCACCAGGAGCTAGTTTTATTTTAAGATGAGCGTACACTGTAAGACAGTAACTTGGACACCGCTGGCCGCATGGTGTTCATCTGTTTTCCTGGATAAAAACTCAGATTTGGATCCCTGTGTCAGTGTCTCTAAGAGCTGTTAGAACCTCAGCTAGACAGTTCAAGGCAAGAGGGGGTATGTCTAAGGGGTCTGCAGTCATGCTGTGTGGACTGCACTGTGGGCATACTCCAAAGGAAAAGCTTGGCAGACACCAGTGCAGGGTCTCAAACACACAGATACTGGAACACCATAGCTATGTTTGGCTTTTGCCTCAGTAAACTTACCCCTGGATCTTTCTTGAACTGAAGCTGGAGCAGCACCAGAACTGTGTTGTCACAGAGCAGGGTGAGATGTACTTGAATGTCACCATGTCTCTTCTGAGCTTCTGGTGCACATCTCCACAAATTTCTCAATTCCAAAGTTGTCTCAGTGGCTTAAAAACTGCTGAAATTATATGTCAGGAATTAAGAATCCCAAAGTCGTGCTCCAGAAATGAAAGAAAGAATACCACAACAGTGACTTCTGGTGATGCCCAGTTTGGATTATTACTATGCTACCTCATGCGGGATTAATGACAGCTTCAAAGGTCCCCTGAACAGGAGAAGCGACCAGTGGGTCTCTGTGCTAGTCTGAAGTGCAGACAATCACCTTGCTTCACACATTGTGTCTTCTGGAAGAACCATTTCTGACACATGATTGTCTCTCCTTACTTTAAGTAAAAATATAGGTTGGGAAGGTTAAAGGTGCTTCAGGTTTTTCCTTCAGCCAAAAGAAGCCAGCTGGACATAGCATCTAGTATCAGCTGAATGCTTCTTTTGGAAGGATGTTCCCAGCTTTATATGACATCTCCTTTACTTAAATATATGTATTTCAGATTGGCATGATGACTCAGTATGTTTATATTCCGGTGGTTAACATAAGGGTAAGTCAGAGTATTTTTTTTCATGGATGGGAAAGGGGGTCTGATCATCTCAATGAGCTCTGAATGAATCATGTCAGTAATTTGTGATTTGTCTGAGGATGTGGAATTTCCTGGGAGAAGTTACAGGATTACAGTGAACTTGAACTACCAAAAAACCTGATGCAATTCATTGTGCAAATAACAATTCATGTGACAATAACATGCTTCTAATGTTTGCTGTCTTGCTGTATGAAAAAGTTTTTTTTTTCTTTTATTTTCTCTTCCCTAAAATTGCACTATTTCATTTTAGAAAAACTAGGGCACTTTTGTTCTTAAATTAGTGGTGTACTCTCAAATCTGAATATTGTGTTTGCAGACAAAGCTGCTTAATAGCCAGTTTCTGTTGCTTCCTTAATATCTAGTCTTTAGTTGGTCCACTTCAGCTTGGCTCTCTGATTCCTCTGACATTTTAAATGAAAGATTATGCAAAACCTTGTTTCCAGTGACTTTTTGCCTGTTCCTGTTTTTAGCGTGTGACTTTGCCTATTCCTTTGGATGATTTATCTTACACTTTCTACTTGTTACATTGCCTATTAAAGCATGGTATTTACATTTTTTTGGATGGAAAAGCAGTCAAACAGAAGTGCATTGCTGACTCCCAAATTTTCATGTGAACAGCATAGAACTGATAAAAAAATGTAGAGCACTTGCAGCTTCTGTTGCTCACTCCCAGGCATTTGAATATCGTGAGTCGGTCAAAAGAGGATCTAAGAATGAGTATGTTTAAATTTATTTTTATATGCTGTCATGTGTTTAGACATTGACACTTGTTCAGTTTTTTCTCTGTAACAGTGAGAACTGGGAATCGTCTTCCCTTACACGGAAAGGAAAGCTGTAAAGGCTGACACAGTCATGTGAGTCCGGTATCTAGAGCTTTAAGACTAGCTTCATGAGAGTTGATAAAATCACAAAAGCTGACAGCAGAGCACTTTGAAATAGGAGCAATATCAAGGATATGTAAAGAACTGCAGATATTTTTCATAATCTAACATATTTTCCACACATGAAGTATTTTCCACCCAGATTCCCCAATGGCATTGTGACTTTTACAAGGCCACCCATTTACTGTCCCCTAGTGACATTCTTTCTGCATTTCATGGTAGTACTTCTTTCTTGACTTCTTTCCACTGCTTTCCAGTATAAACACTGAATAGTACTTTGGTGTATGGCTTGCTCAAGATATTTTGATGTCTGTGACCCAGCAGTTGTCTTCCATATTCTTTGTAGAAACCCAGCATGCACAGAGGATACTGACCATAGTTTGTTAGCCGTAATGATATTTCTTTATTGGGTGATTGTTTGTTAGGTTTTTGATGAGAACAGCAGGACATATTTTTGTGATGTGCTTACACCATAATTCAGGTTGCTTTATAGGCTAATAGCTTAGATAATTTTTGTGTCTAAAAGGAAAATTGCATGCTACCATAGGCTTTTCACTCATAAATCTTAATGTAATTTGTCATTTCTGGGCCTTAATATCACAGGCATGTTATTGAAATGACACCCATGAGATCAAATTTTCCCCACATCTTGAAGAAGACAAGCCGTGAATTTCAGTCCAATGAATTTTTAGACTTCCTGTAGTCAGATGGGACTGTTTTTTTTTCCTTTCCATCTTTTTTTTTTTTTTTTTTCTGCCTCTGTGGATTCAGAAAGTCAAGTGTGAGCAGACTGATACAGCAGTCCTAAATAAGACCAGAATTTTTTAAAAATATGAAATGAAATTAGCTCAGATTTACTTCATGGTGTATTTCCTTTATTGAAATCAATACTTACAGAACAGCGTTTGGGTATTAAGTAGCAGTTAATAGCATTTCACTACAGACAGAATGTTTTGGCTGTCAGAAGAAATTATCTGATGTTTTTAAGCATCCAGTATTCTGACTATATTATTGTTTAATACAAAAACTGATTGTATTAAAAGCAAATAACTTGTTGCCTCAAAAAACAAACACTGACATTTCCTACCTACAGTGTACACAGCATTTAACTGAAAAAAGTCATTCTTGGATCAAGCTTTCTAACAGCAGTAGGAAGGGAACTTCCACCAGTATTCTTCAGGAACTGAGAATGTGTTTGGTCCAGTACTGTCCTAAATCTATTCTGTGCCAAAACCTCTAGCATTTAGGATTGGGTTTCTTTCAGTCTGTCCTCCGGGATTCTGCTTCTAAGTCTTCTTGCCCTTCCCTTGGAAAGAGAGATAAATGTATATGTAGAAAATACCTCAGTCTTATAGGCTTAGACAATGATTGAGAGGAACTATTGACTACAGAGAGCACTGAGGGAGACAAGCTTCTTATCTCAGCCACTAACGTGGAGGCCTGAAGTGTGCCAAATGAATAAGCATGTAGCACCAAATGAATAAGCATGTTTCCTTCTACAGTCTCATTTTTTCTCTGACAATTCTGTACTGGTTTGGGATTCATAGCACCTTAGGGATATTACTCTTTTGAAGTCTTCCTGTGCTGGGGATCACAAGTTTCAAGCTTTTCATGAGGTTAGAAGTGTACCCTTCTTTTGTTGCCACTTACTGATCTAAAAATGGGCTACCAGGAAGATACAAAATTGCAGCGGTCCCAGTGTTAATCCTTCTGAGATATTGCGGGCAAGAAGAACTGGAAGGACAAAGCGTGGCTGAAGTTTAAACAGGTACCATTGGCGTACTAGAGCACTTAAAGCTGGTGCATATATTCTTTGTGTTTTGTAATATTTGGTGGCAAGAGGAAAAGAAACAGTATCAGGGAATTTGTAAAGAGTAAGTATAATGCATTTGTATTTATATTTGGGACTCTTCATTAAATTCTCATTGATGACATAGGAACCATTAGCATTGTCTCTACTTTTGTTTCATATTCACCACAGAAATTGATGGAAAAAAAACTCATATAGATGTTCAAGTGATAGCAAATTGGCATTTATTAAGGTTATGCTTGCTGAGTCACTGATGATGATTTTAAATAGGTTTAGTGTTTTTCATGATGTCTTTTCCTGTAGAAGGGAAAAATACAGCATGCTGCTTAGTTGCCTATAAATATTTACTTTGCTGTTATACCAAACAAGCAATTCATGGTGTTTAGAGAAGGACGTCTTTCCCAATCTAACATTCTTTTCTTGAGCAGTCACTGAAAGCAAATTCGGATACAACAGTCTCCTTTAAAATCTTTGGTAGTAAGTCGCCAATGCAAAGATTGGGATTTTTTGTTGCTTGTAGGAGTTGATAAGAAAGAAAATGTTTGAGGTCATCCTTTAGTATAAACATTTGATTAAAGTATCTACTATCCACAATGCCAATAGGCTTAAAAGAGATTCCTCACAGAAACAGTAACATAAAAGCAAGATATTTCAGAAGCTCACTGGCCTGTGTAGTGATGGTCCTGCTCCCTATTATCTGGTGCAGCAGAACTGTGCTCTTTTTCACAGAATATCATGACTTCAAGGGATAGTGTGCTCTGATTCATGAGGAGTCTATGTGCAGATGGCTGTGATACTCTGCTGAGTTGTAGATCTAATTTTCAGGCTGAACAGGGAATTGAACTCAACAGCACCATTTCCTGAGGGAGCACTGTAACCACTGTACTGTTAGAAAAGGCAATTTAATGCTATTTTCTCTTTTTTTTTTTTTTGGCTGTGCTTTCAAAAGTAGTTGAAAGTTGAAGTTACAGCAGCTGTGTTTTGGGAGAGCTGTGTTCATAACAGAGCTGTGTTATTCCTGTGTTACCTGCACTCCGACCTCCCAAAGGGGCCTAATACAGGCCGAGCAAACCAGCGTTACGGGATTCGGTGGAGCTGGCCATGAGTCGCTGCTAAGCTGCTGTACTCCAACACGACCAGAAGCAAAACTTTAGGCAGACTTTTAAGACTAATATGAAAATGTAGGCAGGTGTGGACTTCAGGATGTCACGTAGTCAAGCAGGGATTGTCTAACTGTCTAAAAGTCAGCCAAATCCTTTTCTTTGTGCCTGGGTATTTGAAGCATTCCTTGCCAGTAAGGGTGGTAATTTAGCTGAGATATCCCAAAATCTTGGACAGCAGCATTTGCCACTTGTGAATAAGTTGTGAATTAAGAAAGAACACTTCTGACAACCAATTGACTCTCCCCAGCATTCTTTATATTTTGCTTGTGGGGGAAATGGTGATGATCAGGTTACAGACCTTGTCAGCTCACCCTGGCTGTACCATATGAGCAGACAGAGCTACCAGCCTTATTGTTCTCACCCTGAGCTGGCTGTTTCAGACGTTCAGATGATGCTACCATCTTTAAGCTGACCGTCAATTTACATTCTGCGTGCTAGATAAGCCCAGTAGTAGGATGGAGAAGGCACAGTAGTATCTCATACCATGCTGGCACCGTACCTGTTTTCAGCATTACCTGGTCTTTAAACAGTGCAAGTAGCAAAAAAAGTCACTGGATGGTTCTCAAGGAAGTCAGGTAACAAGTGATGCCTCGTAGTATCAGAAGAAGCATATACCACTGCACAAATGCATTTTTCTCCTTTTCTTCTGTCTGTACGGTGTGTCTTCAGTGTCTTGTAGCCAGGGGTATCAAAAATAGATGATAATTCTAATATTATCAGCAAGGAAGTTTTCCTTCCAGCAGTTTTTATTCCATGCTGGAACAAGAGATATTGCAGAATGATGGAGAATTACACTGTAAATCCTACTTATGCCTCCAGTCTTCACAGTCAAGGCAGTAAAATGGGCAGTGAGATTAGGCAGGTATGAATCTAGTCTCTGTGGAGCAATTCCTTACGAAATAGTCCAGCTTTCATTCATGCTAGTCACTCTGGTAACCTGTTCCTTACAGAAAAGCACTTAGAACAGAACCAGTCAAGGGGTATCGTGCAGAGACCGGCATTTACAAGACTACTAATATATGCGACAGATATCAGCCTCTTGAGATTCTTCAGAAAGAGCCTGTCAGCATAATGGACTCATTTACACTCTTGTGTCCTGTCATGAGCAACTTCAATATGATTGATTTTCCTGACAAAGAGGCTAAACTATTATTTGTAGGTTTTAACTGAGGAGTCATCCTTTTGGAAGACTTTGTCTGGAGTTAATTGTTCTGTCATCCTATTTCGCTTTATTATAGGGAAAAATGTAATTATTTTTAGTCAATTTTGAGTAAAAATGTATTAACTTCATAATGACAGTTTCAATCTTGTTATTAAATGCACATTTGGAATTTTGTCTTGTTTTGATTTTGTTTAAAGAGTATGATATGTTTTTAATATATAAGATCATAGCCTTAATGGAGTTATGTTTTAAAAGGATTCTTTTCCATGACTACTGTATTGAATACCTGTTCAGCCTTTTGCAAAAGTTTGTGCAGCTCAACTGAAATCAGAAAATGATTTTTCTTTATTCTTCCATATTCCATTTATAGAACAGAAAATACTACTTGCAAACTCCACAGAATACTGTGATAAGTTATAGCTTTGTAAAGAACTTTGAAAATGAGACAGCATTATTGTAGATAATAAGCAGAACAATCCTTATCACTTCTATTATCAATTAAAACAAAGGTTATAATAATTTCTTGATTCCTTAGTAAAAATAAAAAACTTAAGAACTTGGAGCTTTTGAATAATTGGTGACTGATTATTTTTAATTAGCAAATAAGCTGTATTTAGCCTTAGTACTTAAATGTATCATGTGTTTTACTTTTTTTTTTTTCAAATAAAATGCCTATCCAACTGCTAGTTCATCAGAAATGTTTAGAAATTTCAGTGAAATTGTAAGTTTGTGGATGTTGGGTGAACTAAAATTAATGGTATGGATTGTACTAGGCTGTCCACCAAAATGGATGACTATATACAACTTCTCATTAAGAATCTGAAACCCATTTGTAGCATATATTTAAATCATCTAGCTGTTTTGTGCAATGGGCAGGACTGCTCTTGAAAACATAGGAGTTTCTAAATGATACTGGAATGATAAAACTGTGCTCTTTTGTTTTTCAGGTCTTAGGAACAGATGAGGATAATATGGGGGATGGTTGCTCTCAAAAACTGGCTTCTGCCAAGTTCCTTCGACTTTTGCTCCTAATACTGATTCCATGCATCTGTGCCCTTATCCTTTTGCTGGTTATTCTGCTTACCTTTGTAGGTGAGTGCTAATGGAGTAAATTGGCTTGTTTTCAATTAAGGAGACCAAAACTGAGATAGAACTGCATTTTCAAGTACTAATGTAATTGTGGACATTAAAGACGTATCTTAGCACATCTACCTAACAAACTAATCTACCTTGTGAAATGTTTGTTGCAGAGAAATAAATATAATATTTAGATTTATATATTTAAAATGTATTTAAAGTAACAAAGAGGAAACCTTCTCTGAATTTTTGAAGGTAGATTTTTTTATGAACACACTACCTTGAACAGATAGTATGTAGATGGTTTTCAGCAGTCATTTTACAAGTACAAAAAGATGTTTATGTTAGACATTTAGATAACTGTCAGTGGAATGGAATATTTATCCTTTTATGTCAGTCACACGCTGATGTGCAAATCTGATTTTTTTTTCTGTTCAACTGATTTTTATTACTGTTCAAGTAAGGAAAATATGTTTGTTTCTTCCAAATATGAAATATATATCAATGCAAAACCCCAAGTACATTTTGTGGAAACTTGTTGCAGAAATATTAGATTTTGTAATGGCTTAGTCTGTTAACTCTGTGTCTGTTACAGAATTAACAAGCTAATAATTTATTACCAACAAAATTTTAAGACTTCCTTTTGTTGCTACTACAGAGAAGCTGAGATATCTTGTCATTAAATCTCTTCAATTACAACATGAGAGAGACAGTAATGCTGTGTTAAAACATTACTTTATTTAAAAAAAAAAAAGGTAAAAAAAATCATTGGTTCTGCTTTCAGTGCTGAGAGTCTGTGGGATTTTTACTTTATTTTTTTTGTTAATGAAAATACTTTCTTGTTGAGCTTCCTTAAGTAATTCAGAAGCACATCTTTAACAACTGTGGTAACATGTGAGTGTGTGTGTGTGTATATATATATATATATATATAAAAAATCTATTTTCCCATTTAAAACCCCCAATTTCAATACATACAATACAACCAAATGGTTAGCAAGCACGGGAAAAAAACAAACACGTTTCAATAGCACCTTCACTTCTCTCAAAACTAAGACAATTTAAATCAATTCAGTCTGTGAAGGATTTGCAACAAGATGTTGTAGACCTGTTCTTTTCATTTAGCTTAGGTTGGGCAAGTCAAAATAACAAAGCTAATGAATGCTATGATTGAGAACTGAGTCTTGGGATGTATCTTTAAATTGAGAACAGGCTGAAGTGGATTAAGATTAAGTAAGTCTGGCAATTAGGAAATATGATGCCATTCAATTTACTTTCCTTATGTTTATCATTCCATTTGTATCCTTCGTATCCACTGCCCTAGATTTTCATTCTTTGGTGAGAAAGCAGATAAAAAAGCAGGTGTATTTGTCAGCTCTGCTCATTCTCCTTCTCTGAGGCATGTATCGACACAACACTCATTAAAATGTATGAAATCCTCTGGGGAAGTGGGACCTGTTCTGATCCTACTTACGCAGCAAAAATAAGGGCTATCTCCTACTAGGTAATTACTGTGAAGGAGGTCAGGGGGTGAAGAGTAAGGCTTGGTGCTATTACCCATGTCTAAATCTGGCAAAGCTCCCTTAAGCATCTCTTGAATTTTCATGATTATAATTTACTATTCTTCTCTTTCAGTTTGCAGTTTCTGTTTTATGTGCATAGATAGCCTCAAAACAAATATAATTGATATCTGGAATTAAATGAACAAATTCTATGGACATCTTTAAAACGTGTGTAAAATAATGTATTGTATTCTATTTATTGAGAATGCACTATATCCAGAATAGTAGTTCATATTCACTTCAGATCAGTAATAAATTAATGCTGTTGCAGTCTGATATTGGTATGATGATTTACAATGTAAGAAGTGAGCTAATGGTCCTGACTGACTCTCACAAATTATTCTCTATATAGGAAATTCTCTTCTTACCGTTTCACCAAATGGAGGAGTTAAGTTCTGTGGTTGTCACTCTAGTATGTTTCACTGGTGATTAAGACATTAGTTGTGCCAGGGGACGTTTAGGTTAGATATTAGGTTAGATATTAGGAAAAATTTCTTTACTGAAAAATTTCTTTACTGAAAGGGTTGTTAGGCATTGGAACAGGCTGCCCAGGGAAGTGGTTGAGTCACCATCCCTGGAGGTATTCAAAAGATGTTTAGATGTAGAGCTTAGTGATATGGTTTATTGGAGGACTTGGTAGTGTTAGGTCATAGGTTGGACTAGGTGATCTTGGAGGTCTCTTCCAACCTAAATGATTCTGTGATTCTGTGATTCTGTGACATCAATAGAGAGCTCCAGTATTAAAACATAAATAGAGAGCTTCCAGAAGAGAAGGCTCCGGGGAGACCTTATTGCAGCCTTTCAATACTTAAAGGGGGCTTAGGGAGATGGAGAGAGACTTTTACAAGGGCATGTACTGATAGGACAAGGAGTAATGGTTTTAAACTAAAAGAGGGTAGATTTAGATTAGATATTCAGAAGCAATTCTTTACTATGAGGGTGGCGAGGCACTGGAACAGGCTGCCCAGAGAAGCTGTGGATGCCATCCCTGGAGGGGTTCAAGGCCAGGTTGGATGGGGCTTTGGGCAACCTGATCTAGTGGGTGGCATCCCTGCCCATGGCAATGGGTAGGAACCAGATGGTCTTTAAGGTCCCTTCCAACCCAAACCTATGATTATTGGTGATGTGCCCTTGTCTTCAGAGTGCACAGATTCATAGGGACAGACCCTGCAGAAGAAATCTCAGTATATGCTGGCTAGTTGTTGTAGCGAACCATCAGTTTATTTTGTGTAACTGCCTCATCCATTACACATGCTCAGGTAGGCTCTGTTTGGTTAGCTTTTTAAACAAACTTGGTGTTCTTGAGATTTCCTGCTGTGAACTACTAGAAATCATCCACAGTATACACTGCCAAAATCTCAATTTAATAGCCTGAACAGTGTGACTGTTCCTTAGGTCTCATAACTGTCTGTTTCAGTTCTTTAAATAAAACATTAATTCCCCAATTGTGAACAGCAACTGGAAAATGATCAGTAAGACTCTTGGCAAGGCATTGCTTTGAACTGAATGAGCCTCATGCCACTTCCTTGTTTTTGTACCAAACACAATGAAAGCCATCATGCTGCATGTTTCTGTCATCTGGGCATGTCCAGCTGTAGCAGCAGACACAAATGCAAAATGGTTACAGCTATTTCTCAACTAATTAGCTATCTGGCCTATGATTTACTGTCTACAGCTCTGTATAAACTGACATCTGAAGAATAGTTGGATATAATGTGCATGTATACACGAATAAAATACATATCCTGCATTTTATATGATTTTTTTTTTTGTATGGTTGCTAGTAGACATTGATAGGGAATAAATCAGTTCTCATTACTGAAGAGATAAAATACGGTCATTTATTTTAAAGCATCACACATTGTTTTCTTAGCTATCTTGAAATTTTTGGACTTCTGATGCTATAACAAATCTCCAGTAAGTTAAATTTAAGATTGAAGAAATACAGTAGTATTTAAAGGGGAAAAGGGCTGTAATTAAAGAAAATATGAGCCTAACTCAGAGAGAGAATTGAGAGGCTGCAATTAAGTGTTTGAATACTCTGTGAAGTGGGAGGATGAGGGGATAGGAGGAAGGTGTTGGGGGAGAACAAGGTGCTTCAGGAAGGTGATCTGAAACCCTGGCATACTGACTGGAAACAGTTGCCATCTAGAGCTGGCCAGCAGTGAATGCCTAGCAGAGGGTTATGCCTGCCTCTCTGAAGAGCATGTGCACCAGAACCCAGGCAAGTGCAACTAGCTGGTTGGGACGCAGAGTGTAGAGACGTTTCCTAATGTTACCTAAAAGCATTATTTAAAAGAACACAGCTACACTCAGTCTTTTAAAGCCTCCTAATGCTGATGGTGCCTGCCAACACATAGTAAAACAATTGCGGGAGCACACATCTAGAAGATGGTAAAACTGGGTTCTTTAAACTTCTTCAGTCTTAGAGTGGTTGTTTGGAAATCTGCAAAGTTAAGGTAAAACTTAAAGATCTGAAAATACAGAAATACAGAAGTTGTATGTACCCAGATGCCATACGTCTCCCTACTGGTAATACCAACTTCCTGTTCCCCCCACCTTCCCTTGCTCTCTGTAACGGCTGTTATTTTTGTAGGCAAAAAACTCTTAAAAGAAATTTAATAATACTCATTGTCAGCTGAGATACAATTGGGAAGGTCTGTTGTCTGGAAGAGGTTCATCATGTGGTCCACCTGTCAAGAAAAGAAGGGGAGTTGTTATCACTAGGAAACTGAACGTAGAACAAAAATGTTATTGTTGGAAAGATGGGTTGAAGAAGCAAACAGGCATCTGGGGATCTCAGTGGAAGAAGTAAATGACCTTATGGATAGTGATAGCTATTATTCTAGTTCCAGAAAGAGTATGAAATAAGGCTGAGTGGGGAGAGGATAGAATCCAGTGGGTAACATGCATATTTTCCTTAACAGTATTTATTGCTCCACTGTATTAAACAACAACAAAAAAATGTTTAAACTTGCTTCAAGCTTTTACCTGACTTGTAATGTATTTCCTACTATTCTGATGAATGATACATAAATAGCTAATAATTTTTACTTTAACTTAAATCATTATTCATAGCTCTTTGGGACTGACATTTTCCAGGCTTTTTCTATTTTTGTGTTGAGTGGAGGAGAAGAGAAGAGCCTAGGGAGGAGGACAGAGAATGTGAAAAAAAAAAAACCCTCAGCTATTCTTGAGTTAAGGAAAAAATATGCACTCTTCCAAAGGAGGGAAAAAAGCTCATTTTAACATTTTGAAAGCTACAGCAAAAATGACTGAAGTTTGAAACTTGAAACAAAGTAGGTTTCCCACTCAGAGATTCAAAGCTTTATTTGGAAACACAGGATCCAAGTGAAGCTACATATGAGTGAGCACAATTTCTGTGCATGCTTGGTTACAATTCCTAAGATTTTAGCAAATCCTATTACTACTGGTTGCCATTGTGAAATCAAAGCACATTCAGTCTTCCCATTTGGCCTGACCAGAGGACTCAAGAAAAGAGACACTGCTGCTGAAATAATTTTGGGTGGGAGGTTTTTTGTTGCTTCTGTAAAATACACACAGTATATTCCTCCAAATCCCAATGAATTATGCACACTTGCTGGTAGAAAAACAGAAACTTTCACATGCATAGATATAAAGTTCCCTTGGGTTCTACTAATGAAAGTTAGACACTAAGTTTTACTCCCAGTCAGTGACAATTGAGCCAAAACAACCCAGTATGGATAAATGAGTATATGGTAAATCTCAAAGGATAGCTGTTTCATTGAACTGCTTACAAGCTTTTCTTTCTAGTTCCAGTTGCTCCAGTTAGATGTTACTCAATGAAAAAGGAAACGCTAAGATTCTTCCTTTTCAGCTCTTCTGGTTCCCTTTTCTTCTTACATATTAAACTTCGCAGCCTCAAGTCACTTCAGACTGTAACCGGAATTTGGGTCTTCTGGCATTGGTAGTTATTTGTAGCTGTGCTTAATAAAGATTCCTTCCTGTCCAGTCCTTGAATTTCACAACAAGTGAACTGTCTTAATCTAGCTGCAAAGTGGATGAAGGGGTGAGGAGAGGGATTCTGTAACAGCAGGAGGAAGGGGCTCAGGATATATGAGTGGGCGCAGGCTGCATGTGGTGCGTGGAGTTGGCAGAGCAGAGGGCTTGGCTAAATGTGGTCATGAGACCGGGCATTTTGGTAAATGCAATAACCAAACTGAAAATGAAGCTCAGGAGAGATGGCAGTGGGTGTTGTTTGGACTCAAGAGTCAACTGTACCAACGAGCTAGTGAAGGATCAAATCAATCTGAAAGCCTATGAAAAAAAATTACACACCAAGAGTGGAATGTAGTATTTATTATGATTGTTAAATTGTTTTACATGACTAATTAGTGGCAGAAGTCGTCTTTGCTATTTACCAAAAATTACTTATATTGCAATAGAGTGCTGTTTCTCTTCTAGCATTAAATATGACTCTAATATATTTTGTTAAAAAAATAATTAATATTTGTAGCTTTTATTATATATAATTATATGTCCTATATATATTTGAGATGCTTTCTTTATTATTTAGATTAATTACCTATTTCAGTAATAATCACAAAAGTGACTGCAAAGGGGATGGAATAGATTCTCTTACTATTTCTTTTGAATTCCATGATGCTTATGGAATGCATCTCCTTAGTGTTATGCAGCTATTTTGAATTGTGAAGTAAAATTACCTGCAACTGTTGAGCACATACAACTAAGCAAAGTCTGCGTTTGTGTATGATGTAATATATGACCAACGAAAACATACAGCAGTTGCCCAAAATTCTGGATACAACTGTATATTTAAAATCCAGTATCAGAGAAGAATGACAAAGAACTCATGGATCTATATTTAGCTGTGATTGTTAAATTACATAATCCTATTAATTATGTAATCCTGGATTATAGGAAACAATACCTCTTTCCATTTTAAATGTTAGTGAATATAAAATATATTAAAATATATTGGTTTCTTTGAAGCTACAGAATAGCTTTCTGAAGATAGTGGCACTATGAAAACAAGTGATGATGCAATTTAAAAATAATAAAGAAGAAAGCATTGCCAAACACAATGGTAGAATAAGTGCATGTTGGGACTCCTCTAATTTGCATTCTGTTGTTATAGATACATACGACTTCACTCACCTACTATAAGTAGGATTAAAACATTTTAGTTCCTGGAAGCATTTGTTGGTGTTGGTCAATGACTTATTAGTATGTTTCTCTATTTACCCTATGGTAGTCATAACTTTTGTTTTGGATGTGCTACTCTTATTTTGTTGCTACATTAAATTCTTAAATTTAGTTCTCTTTAATTTTAACTTTTAAATATATATATATATATATATATACATATTAATTCTGTGCTGTTATATTTATTATTAACCTTCCAAAACAAATTGGTTACACTTGTCCTTCTGGGTGATGGTATTTTTTTTTTCCCTTTCTTCCAGGGGTGTTAGAAAAAACATGTTTTTATTCAAATGGGAGTGAGGTCCTCACAGTTAATGGTGACATTGAAACATCTGACATTCTTTTGCCAAGCATGGTTGAAAACAGTTCCAAGACCGATCCCACGGTAGATCTCAGCACATGGACCCCCTCCTGGACCACCACGCCTTTATCCCACATTGGCCAAATGAACAAGAACTCAAATATATTTAGAGAGACTTTCCAGGAAAATTCATTTGCCCCTACATCTCAAGCCTCAGTGCTCAATCCTGATCCTACAAATGATGATGCTTTGGCAGAGGGCTCTGAATATAGCACCCAGCTGTTTGCCACTGCAGAGGGAGAGACTTCGTGGTCCACAAATGCATCCTTTAACATCACAGAGAGGATGACCACTCTGCCTGTATTAAGTCCTACCCATCCATCTGTGCCACAAAAAATGGATCAGACAAAAAGTAAGTTTATATTTTATTTAGCTCCATAATTCTAACTCAAAAGTACAGAATATACTGCTTCTCTGTGAGTTCCCGTGAGTTCTGAGGAATGAGTCGTTTTTGATAATTTATTTTGTTGTGCACATTCCATGTTGCAAGCAATCAGTATCTTATCAGAACATTTGATTGACCCCATTGAGGAAGATGCACTAAGTTCTTCGGGAATGAACACTTATAGTACATTCTTCAAATCATGCGTGCTTACCAAGTCTGAAGATGAATTATTGCAGACCATATTCAGTTTGTAGTTTGAATTTTCTATCTTCTGTTAAAATTATGTATGTGCTAAGTACTTTCCTGAACTGGGGATGTAATTACAGTTACAGCATTTTCTGTATTAATAGATAAATTGGCCCTGCTGGCCACCCCTTTTTTAATGGGCTGCATTAAAAAAGGGGTGGCCAGCAGGGAGAGGGAGGTGATTGTCCCCCTCTACTCTGCTCTGGTGAGACCCCACCTGGAATACTGCGTGCAGGCCTGGGGCCCCCAGCACAAGAAGGATGTGGAGCTCTTGGAACGGGTCCAGAGGAAGGTCACGAAGATGATCAGAGGGCTGGAACACCTCTCCTATGAAGAAAGGTTGAGGGAACTGGGCTTGTTTAGCTTGGAGAACAGAAGGCTCTGGGGAGACCTCATTGCGGCCTTCCAGTACCTGAAGGGAGTGTATAAACAGGAGGGGGAATGCGTGTTCACACACGTTGATAGTGATAGGACAAGGGGGAATGGTTTCAAACTAAGACAGGGGAGATTTAGGTTGGATATTAGGAGGAATTTTTTCACTCAGAGGGTGGTGAGGCACTGGAACAGGTTGCCCAGAGAGGTTGTGGATGCCCCATCCCTGGAGGCATTCAAGGCCAGGCTGGATGTGGCGCTGGGCAGCCTGCTCTAGTAGTTGGCAACCCTGCCCAGAGCAGGGGGGTTGAAACTAGATGATCTTTAAGGTCCTTTTCAACCCATGCCATTCTATGATTCTATGATTCTACGATAAATTCATCTCTAATTTGAAGTTGTTTCTCTGTGCAGCAATAAAATTCCAGTGACATTTCTGAAGATTGTAATCAAAATGTCAAGAAAGAACAATAACAATTAACTGTGATCAGTTTTCATTGGTCTGACTATAAGAGAAGGTGCATTTCATTAGTGCCATGGTAATTTTATTGATTCATCATGTCACTGGTATTGAAAGGTTTCTTTATATTGTTTTGCTAACACATGGAACACTAGGGTGCCATATTAGAATGAATTTGTTTCTCTTTAACTGCATATCATTCCTTTGCTGTGATCCCATCAGAGCACGAAGCAACACTTATTCCAGGTCATAGAGAGATTTGAAAAAGATGAAAAGAGATAGTCAGTGGCCTAGAAGTGGCACACTCTATTAAACATATATTTGAAATTTCTATGAAATGAAAATGAAGAGATGGCGTCTGACAGTGGTGATCACTTCAGCCATTGAATTATATGTTGTTTTGTGGAGGATGGCTGTGTGTCATTCCTCTCATGGATTCAATGCTTAGTTAAATTGGAAGACCTGATATTAGTTATCTACCTAATGAATGTATTATTCAGGTGTGAGTGATCAGATTGATGTTGCATCACAATTTTTTTGCTCTGCTTTCTTCTGAAGCATTCTGCCTTCAGGAGTTTGTCCCTTGCTTCATTCCCCCCTGCCCTCCTCCCCACCCCATCATCAAATAAGCTGATAAAATTTGGGAAAGAGCTCTGTTATGCTGTTTCTTGTTCTTTCTGGAATGAAGTAAAAGAGGAAAACCTTTCATTTTTTTTTTTTTTTAAACCTGGCACATGGAAGAGATTCCTTTTGAGGGCATTTCAATGATAATTTATTTTCTCACTCACAAGTTAGCCCTCAAAAATAATAACTCACCGTGAATCAATGATTTGTCATTGTTTTTTCTGTCTCCTGCACTGTAGTGATTCTGTAGCCAGTTTGCTAAATGATTTTCTTAAACAGGTTTATATCTTGTTTTTTCTCCTCACACCGCAAACTCAGAACAAATGTATGTAAATGTATACTCGTATCCTGTCAGTGATTCATTTATTTACCTTATTTGGTAACTTGGCTAGTTATTACTGCGCTGAGGTACAGCTTAGAAGCACAGTGTGCTACACTACAGGTGCTTCCTACATAGTTCCTACATTGAAACACTACACAGTGTTTTCAATGATTACGATCGTAAAAGACACCTCAAAGTTAGTGGCCTGATGGTTAAGGTTGAGCAGAACTGCCGGGCAATATACTGCCTGTTTTTCTTGACTAGAACTTCTTTGAGATGTGTTGTGGGGTCTAACTGTTTCTTTTCTGGAAGGTGGTGTCTTTGCATTGCAGTCTTAGTAACTGGGTAGTTACAGTATAGATATATTGCATAAGATTCCATACTTGTATTAATCTTCCTGATCATCAAATTTGACATACCTGGGATTCCAGGAAATACAGATGAAATGGTGTAAAAGTTTTTTCCCTTTTATTGTGAATGAACTTTTTAGAGATGGATGTAATATGTGTATGTGTGTGTATGGGAGGTGTATGTTGATATCTTTCCCTTCTAGGATTTTGATGCAGGGAGAGTGCTACAGCGGCTCAGGACAACCTTAAGTCTGGGTTTCTAAACTTTCAAATATTTGGGGTTTGGTAGTGTACAGAAAGGCACTGGTAACCCATGAAGCAATGTGTAAGCATGTGCAGTTCATTCCAACAGCAGTATGAATGCATGTATTTTCAGTAGGCATGATTATTTGGGATTCTAAAGCGGTTTCTTCTGTGTAAAGAGAAAAGGACAAAAAATTCAATGACATTCTAAATACCAAAGGTTTCTTTAAACCACCACCACCACCAACAACAACAAAAATCCAAACCGAAATACTTCAGTTTACCTTTTTCTCCACCTATGAGATATGCTACGAGCTAGTACACTGCTAATCAATAACCTCTCAGTCTTTAATTCTACTTTCAGGTGTTTTATTTGTTTGTATTCATGTGGAAGTTGCCTTAATTCTGTGTGTGTGTGTAGATATATATATGTCCATACAGAATTAAGGCAACTTCCATATACATATAGAATGTATGTATATATATCTACACATACAAACACAGAATATATATATATATACATTCTTTATGTATACATTCAGTCTGTATACATATAAATTCTGTATGTATATATATATATGAAATGTATTTATATTTGGGGAGGTCCAGTATTTGTACTCAGAGTAACTATTTGTTTCCATACCTGTCCAGGGCATTGAGGACTAGAAATCAGGAGATTTTGATGAGTACACAGGAATTCTCACTATCTCACTCTTGTACTGTCCTTTGCAAATTATCTCTTTACACTTCTCCTTGGTTTCTTTGATCTCACCTTTCCCACTAAGCTTTACTTCCTGGAGAGAACTCTAAGGTAACAGAAAACATGGTCCTATGTCCAATGGAGTTCTTGTGTATTCTGTTGTAGAGGGAGATGGCGAAAAACTGGGAGCAGAGATATAAAATGATTTTTGGCGTAGTGAGGGTGGAATAGTCTTTTGGAGTACAAAGGATTTTTTGAGATAAGTAAAACTTAATGATTACATGGGAATGGTGGTAGTAGATCAAAGTAAGTCTCCCTTGCTTAGTGTCTTGATCCAACTGTGACCATTAGCACATGCCAAAAGAAGAATAAACCAGGGCTAACATACAGAGACACCTCAACATTATATGGTAGCAGATTCCAGAGATCTGTAGTGAGTCCTGATGAATGTTCTTCCATTAATTTACGTAATCACTCTTGAACCAATGTAAAATGGAGGTTTGAACTTCTTAGGCACATCTCATAAGGAAATTAATCTCCAAATGAAGTGTGAGGCTGATGTTCCACCATCATCAACACACACTAGCAGATCATCCATCAGTACAGGTTTCATCTGGTTCAAATGTGGACAGGTGAGTGCATTTCTGATGATTTAGATAGAGGGCATAACTTGGACTTTATGCTCGTTTTACGCAGGGTGTTAAAAGGCAAATTATATGTCATACAACATACAGACTGCCAGTGCAAAACCAGCCAGACAAAATTCTCTGAACACATATGAAATAGCAGTAATGTGTTGGTGACATTTTTGTTCTGGTGTTAGTATCCTTAGCACTGGATTTGTTTTAATGTTGAAGAACAGCTTCAATAAAAGGCATTAGAAAACATTAATAAGAGAAATGATAAACATTGTGACCATATGGTATTCACTCAAGACTTTAAAATAACACAAATATGGCATTTCTGAATACTAACAGGAGAGGAATGAAATTTGGCACATATGAAATCAGTTATGTTAGAAGTCCTTGAAGCATAAGGAGGTGCTTTGTCAGAAATTCTAGTAAAGAATGGATTAGTGGGTAAATGGGAATGCGTGATACAATAAGGAAGAGACAAAGTTTCTTTTTCTTTTACAAGAGGAAGCAATGTCTCACCAGTCTATTAGAAAGTTCTTTGAGGTAGTCAATGACATTGCTGGGTAATGCAGCATACTTGTTCTTTAACACGAGACTTCACTGAGAAGTCTCAAAGAGAACTGTCTCACAGACTAATTGCTCGTTAAAAGACAGGGGGAAATATATGAATGAATGGTTAGGTTCCACAATGAAAGTTACCGTTGGAGTCTCACAGGGTTTTCTGTGAATGTGTTTATACTCTACATTAAAAAATGATCTGGGAAAGCAATGAATAGTCAAGTAACAACGTTTCTGCTGATACAGAATTACCTGTTTGAAATGAATAGCTGGAAATTGCATAAAGGTCTCATAGTGGAGAGAGGGACAGATAAAATGTTTAGATGTCCTTGTGTCAATAGGTGCAAAGGAATGCTGGAGAGTGGGGAACAACCCTAACTCGATAGAATACAATGGTGCACTCTCAACTAGCTTTGCCACCAAAAAAAAAACCATTTGCTGCAGTCAGCATTCTGTCTTGGTGGTGGTCAAAAGGGCCACTCTGGTAATCAGGTGTTGTCATGAGACTGCAGAGAACAAAACAGAAAATCTCATTACATCAGCGTATAAGTTCAGAAAGATAATAGTAGAATTGGAAAAGGCAAATAGCAGGCAACCAGACCAGTAGAGGTATGGAACGGCTTAGATGTGAGGAGACACTAAATATGCGGCAGACACTGTTTTCCTCCTGGAAAACAGGTGGCTGAGGACTAAGTGGTTATGGTAGATGACCATACTATTTTGAGTGGCCTGGAGAAGAATAGGTAGCAGTTATTCACTGTTTTTCATCATATAAGTAGGTGCCCGGTGTTTTTTGGTGATCAGACTTAAGTTAAAGCAAGCAAATGAGACAGTCACATCTTCACAGAAAACATAGCTACATCATGGAACTCATTGCCACAGGATGATGAGAAATCCAGAAAGTATGAAAATGGTTGGAAAACTTCGTGATGGGTTGGTCTGTTGTGGGCTTTTAAACACAGTAGTCCAGTTTCAGGCTTTGACTGAAGTCTCAAGACTTGTTAAACTCCTAGGCAGTTGTTCCTTATTTGCCATAAATTCTTATATTTTTTCTTGCTGGCCCCTAGCAAAGGCTCGCTTCTGAGTTAGATGTATCCTGTTGTATTACCTGTTGAGGGATTTGAGTTTGTGTGAGTTCAGATTTAAGTGTGTTGTTTTGAAGGCATGGCCCATGGTCTTAAGTCACTAGGATGGTTCATTGGAGAGTTTCCTGATAGCAAAAACATCAGGAAAGGAGTTTTAGGTGAACCAATAAGTTCAGCAGTGCATATTCATGGAATTTGAGGTACATGCAGTAGTATTCTGTTCATCTGTCAATCAATGCGCAACAGGAAAAGAACCATATACTAAATAGTCATTATCTTGAAGAAGAAAGGATGTTTTTCCAAGATAAATATCAGTACAATTTTATCAGTACTTTTCTTCTCTTTGAAACAGAAGTAGGCTGCAATTATGTGGTACAGTGGGAGACTGACCAGGAGACATCTCAAGTGTATCAGATTGAGAGGGATGTTTTCATTTCAAATGAAGCAGACTCCCTGTTTTGTAATACTGTTGATTTGGGGAGACAGGAAAAAGGAGACCGGGCATTCTTCCTAGAAAAACATCCTGTAAATCTAATGGAATATGCGCTGGGACAAGAGGTATTAGTATCTACTTTTGTTTCTTCCACTCGCTGTTATTATGAAGATGTATATTTAATATCCCCTTTTTTTCTACACCAAATCTCTTATACTTCTCTCCTAGCAGACACTCATGCCATTTCAGTTGAGCCATAATCACTCAGCCATTTCACACACACACATACACACAGCCGTTTTAGTGGAAAACTGTGGCAATGTTCACATCCTAAGATGCAAAGTAATAGGACCAAGTGCTCCAAGCTTGATCTGTCTCCCTTTCTGTGCTTGGCACCGCACCCCAGCAGGCCCCAGCGCTGTGGCGAATGGAGCACACAATCCCAGAGCTCTGGGTGCCGCCAAGCAGTGCCAGCTGCGGCCCCTTCCTGGCCACCCTTGGGTGCCACGAGAGGCTGCTGCCGCTGCCGCTGCTGGGAAGTGTGGCCAGGGGGTGCCTTGGGGGCTTCCCGGGGACCTAAAGGGCAGCCCCAGGCTTCCTCTGCTCTGAGGGGACGGGAAGGAGAGGGACGTGCCCCAGGGTGTTAGTGGGAGGTGGCATTGGCGGCAGAAGATGTCGACAGAGGCATTTCACCTGTGGAGCGGACTGGCTGCATAACTCCTGGCCGTACTGCGGCGTCGAGGGCGAGCACAGGGCTTCTAGACCTTTCACTAGGAAAAGAACTGAGTGAAAGCAAGGTGGGTAGAAATAAAGGATGTGTTTTTCCAGCTCTCACTTATTCTGAATATACAGAGTGCTAGGAAAAGACGTGCGTCCCAGATGAACATGGATTTGGTTCCTGTTCAGTTCCTCTCTGCACTTACACAAGTGTGCAGGAGGATGATAAAAAAACAAGCCCTAAATGGTTGCTTGTAGGACCGAAGTGGGAAAGTGCCTTTGCAAAAGCAAGACACTGTATCAGAGGACTTGTTAAGCAGCATTTGAAAAAGCATATAATTCATGTTTTCGTGTTTGCATCTTTTACTCTTCTAAATAACAAATACTCTTATTATGTCTCTATGTACAGGAGAAAGGATCCTTTCCCTTGGGTCCCTTCACGTTTCATGAACATCTTTGAGCAATTTATTTGCAACCCTCTGTTCTTTCTAGAGGTCATCCTAATCCTCTCTTTTGTCATTTAACTATGTCAAAATAAATATTTTTCTCTCCCCCCAGCACTCCTTTCGCTGGATTTGGTGTTCTGCCACTACTAAAATCTATAGAGAACGAGGCTGGCCCGGCTTTCTGTTTGGTAGAAAAGAGCAATATGAGAACCACTCTGGGGATAGCTGGAAGGGATATGTCACATATGGCACAGAAACAAGCAGTTCCCTGCCTCTCTCTCCCTGCCTTGTGCTGCTCATTCCAAAGATGTTTTTTTCTGCTGAAGCTAAGGTATCCAGTAACTGCTTCCCAAGTCAGACCACAGGTTTGCATCTTCCCAATCCCTAGTATCTCAAGCAGCGATCTAATAAATCACTTTGTCTTCTATCTCAATTTTTATGTTTAATTACTCAAACAAGTTGGAGCAGATCAAATTATGTTAAGAGTAATAACAGCAGTAGACCCGTGGTATATATTTAGAGAGATTTATCTTGTTCTCAAGAAAAAATTCAAAATGTTTTTAAAACATGATTTTCTCCTGAAGCGAAAATGGGTTTGGTCTTTCAAATTGGCATAGAAGAACGAAAACTGTGGTCTTCTGAGTCCCAGGCCAGGAGTTTGGCAACTCAGCAGGAGTTTGGCAACTCAGCTGTGTTTTTTTTTTTCATACAAATACAATCATGAGTAAACTAATATGGTAGTTATTGATTTTGTTGGTGCTTGAGTTCATGCTTGATGATGTTTTCTCTTCTAGCAGTGGCTTCTGTTTCTTTATCTCACCTATACCTTTATTTTTTTCTCTCAAAGAAACAAAGTGAAAAAAAGCTGCCTCAATTTTTTTTTCATTGTGGTCTTCATTAAAAAACGCTTTTTTTCCCTAGTCAGAATAATCACTAGAGCCATTCAGGTTTTCTTGTCTAGCAGAAATTCAAAATTAAATTTGCAGTTGACATGGAAAAATTAGTGACTTACAAGACAAACACATGGTGAATTTCCACTAAATCCAATACCAAGAACCTGGTTTTCATCAGTATGCCTATGCCGCACTTGCCATTTCATACGGGCATAGCTCAGCAAGGAAACGATTAAGTTTCTGGTACACAAGATACGTTAGCTGGCAGTGTAATCCAAAAGGTTCTTGCATGTGATTACTCTTGATGTAGAATCTCTGTAGATTTTTCATTACAACTTATCTTTATAAAGAAGAAAAAGCTGACTAGCTTTTAACACCTGGTGCATTGCTGCTCTCAGGTAACTGGAAGTTTGCCAAGAACTTTAAATAATTTGGTGAGAATTTTAATGAGGTTACTAACACTTTCATACATTTACCTCCAGCTACGCTTGTGATTTTAATTCCCTTCAAGAAATTCATGGCTCTTTATTGCAAGTGTTTTGTTTGTAGATGATCATCTGTCCAAGTACACTCTAATGAAACAGTGCTCTGTATAAGGTATCTAACAGATCTCAAATATCTGTTGGAATTAACACTGTAACGAGTACTATGAATAACTATCACATCCCCCCTGCAATTCCATTTTCACTTATGTATCTTTACTCTTCATCCTTTCATCCTTTCATGCTTTACTTTAGAGTGGGAGATTTCCTCGCTGGAAATAGCTACAAAGTCAGCTTTGTTCCAGTGTTTAAATGACATGTGTGTGCTTCTAGAGTTGATGTGTGTTTACTTTTAAAACTTTCAAATGTGAAGAGCAGAAGTCATTTCAGCTTTATGCCTTTCATTTTTATGCATCCATTGCAGTTTTTTACACTTTGTTGCTTGTAGTTTAAACGGTTTGTTGTCCAAGTTGAACCACAAACTGAGCAAGAGGCTAAGCAAGGAGTCATATGCCAGCCTGAAACTCCCAAGGATGGGAACAATGAACACAAGGTGTATCTTAAGATAATTGGCTGAGAATTCCAGCCACTGACTTCCTTTACAGACCTATCAGCTTCTCTAAAACTTTTAAAAGTCAGTTACGTGGTTATTTCAACAAAAAAGATGCTATTGATACATGGTTTGTTCTATATTGTGATTGTTGAACACTTAGTTTCACAAGGTACACCTTACAGCTGGTAGCTGTGTGTGATTTTATTTTTGAGTAGAGCTGATCTCCTGTATGCTTCTGCGTGGTCTACTGTGGTTTACAGTAGATAGGGTGCAGCCAGATGTGAAGATAGAGCCATCAATAATATAAAATGGTAAGATCTAGGCTGTTGTCCAAAAGGAAGGTCGAAGCATTGATACAACAGAAGGAGATTTACAGTCACTGTCATGTTTCACAACTGTGAAATCCAAGAACAACATAATGAGTAACATGATTTGAAATCATAATGAGGATGGGAATTTGAAAAAGGGATAAACTGACCAATAAAGTTAAAGACTAATTTGACTACTAATTTGTACACAAAATATGCCTGTCTCCCCTTTATTGCAACTGACAATTAAAAAATGAATGAAATAAAGTAGCAGAAAGTAGCGGAAATTCAGACTAGAAATTAGGCAAAACTTTTTCGCCAGACGGGTAATGCAGCAGTGGAACCCATTACCCTCAGAAGCGGTGGGATCTCCATCCTTGGGTGTTTCCAAGACACAGCCACGCAAAACCATGGCTGACAATGTGCTGGTGACAATCTCACTGAGAGAAGCAGGTTGGCTAGAGACCTCCAGAGGATTCTTTCAACAGGTATTTCTATGAGTACAAGGTTAAAAAAAATATTTGGACATGGGGGTGGAACACAAACACTTTGCATGGCTGAAGGAAGTTTAACATAGCATCTTGTTTAACTACATTTGAGATAATTTGTGCTAATTTTTATGGGGAAGCTCATCATCGCTCTCTATGTAACTAACATAGAGAAGTAAACAAAGAGACAGTATTGAGGGAAGCTATCTGTATTTATTAGTGGAATTATAGAGAAGAAACAGTCTTTTCATCCTTGAAAGAGCAGTTGAAATACAAGTATTTAAAAATCTCAGCACAAACAACTTGCAAGCATGATGTTCATAAGGTTTAAATGCAACTGAAATAGTATGCAATTATAGGAAACTTCATGATAGTTATGTTAAACTCTTAGATATCTGTGTATTAATCTACTCCTTTTACACATAAAAAAACCAGGGTGTTTTTGACCACTAATTCCTCAGGCTGTGAAGGTTTGTCAACATTCTTCTTTGTTCATAGGACAATCAAATAGTATAACTGGAACTCTAAGGAATAACTCCATTGATGTAGACAGCTAAGCTAGTCTGTGAACAGAAGCATTTGAACTCTAGCAGTAGAAACAGAATTAGGCCATCACTGAATATTTTTAAAATATGATGCTCAAAAGAAAACTCCATCGATACAGACAGGAGAGTGAGTAGCAGCCCCTCAGAATAAAGAGCGAGCCCAGGAAATCGTATATCATGTTCTGCAACATATACTTTGCCAAATGTGCAATCAAATTCAGAAGATCTAGGCTGCAGTATTTTTGCAGATTGTCTTTTACAGACAATGGCTACCTGTGCCATAATGAAATAATCACACACATACTTTTGAAAAGCATAGCTGTGGGAATTTTCCATAGGGAAAACAAAGAATAATCTGTTAGACTGATCAGTCCTTTGTTAGCCAGTTAGATCAGTCCTTACTAAGCCAGATCCTTAGTACACCAGGATCTTAAGTTCCACCTGCAAACTGCCAAGCAGGAAATTGCAATTTGCAAAGCATAGGTTTCACATACTTGCAGTGTTTTGCTTAGCAAGTGAGGTGCTGTATTCTGTCCCTAGTTTCTGGACAGTTTTAACAGGGTGGCTTATGTAGGGTTTGCTGCATTAGTTTTGTCTGAAAGTGAGGTAAGCAGAAGTTATCGCTGTGAGATGTAGTTGGAAAAAAAGATCCTGATCTCCTACCAAAGAGATCAGAAGAGCAATTTGGCTGTTCTTGAAAGGTAATTAACCAGAGACAACGGGGACAGCTCGAGTACACCTTATTACTATACTATTCATAGCCTGTTGAATATCTCAACCATTCTGTCTTTTGCAGAGCACTGTTGTTTTTTGTTTTATTTTGTTTTGTTTTGAACGTAACGGTATTGGCATATAATTAAATGTTGTTTATCAAACTAGCATTAATTCTCATTTATTGAAAATGCTTTTGTTAAAAAAGAATCATCTGTATGCCTGCCTTGGTCCTGTAGAAGCTACCATTTTTTTGCCCCATTTTTTTTTTTAACAAAGCCTATTAATTACTATTGGCAAAGTAATGCACATCTTTCAAAACAATAGCAAAATGCAGTCCAGCCTAATGTGCCATGGAAAATAGTCTGTAATGATTGATCTAATCCTAAAATTAATTTAATTTTGTGCCTTTTGTTTATTTAATGGTAGGTTCTTTGAAGTATGTCTCCAATTTCACTGAAGAATTCTGTAATTAGGAAGTAGTCATTAGGAAATAGCTAATCAAAATACCAGATCTGCAATATAGGCCAGGTCACACCTCATGGGGGTAGGTATTCAGCCTCACTTTTGGCTGATGAACTTACCTGCTCTCAGCTGTTCCTGCCTAAGGGGTTAAAGAAGCAAGTATGTGCCTCAGCCAAGAAGGGCAGTGTCTGAAAGTGCCTGGGCGAAAGATGTGGAACTCCAAAAATGAGGTGGCTTGTTGAAGAGTCCAGTCTTCTGCAATATCCTTTGGTCGGCAGAATAACTGAGTTAGAATTTATGACTGCATTAAGCTCTGAGCAAAAAGTGTCTGATGCAGACTGGATGTGGTGTTCCACAGCTTCCTCTGTACAGCAGCCCATCCAGGTTACCTTTAAAAAAATTATGAGAATGCTTCAAGTCTGATCCAAAACATGAGTTATACGTCCCTTGTGGCTAACCCTCTCTCTGTGACCTGGGAGATAATGAATTGTTTTTCTGTCTACGGCAGGGGGTCAGTACCCTTATCACCTCTTCCTTTGATACCCGTGGAGTGCAAGGGGGAGTTGAGAATAACTCATTCCTTTCAAATTGTGTAATTCATTAGCTGAGCTAAGTTATGTGCAGAGCAATTGTTTTCAGCTAGCCTTTGAGTTTGACTTCCATTTCAGATCTGCAGAAGAGGTTTGCTGTTCAAAAGCTTGTTTCCCTCTTCCCTCACATAAGCTGTTATGAGTCACCTGGGCTTCCTTTAGAAGTTAGTGCTGCTCAGAAAGCGTCCCCATTCCCTTTGCTCAGAGCCATACACTGCTGTACTCTTCACCTGCTGCTGTTTGCTGGCTCCTTGACGGGGTGATTTGGCTGTAATGCTGGCTATGTTAGCTCTCGGCTGGTGTAGCACCAAAGTTGTTTAAGTGCATCTCATCAACCACGGCTGTGGCGTTTTGGCATTTTAATGGAGTCTATCCAACACAATTATTTAACAACCCAAACTTGCACCCTGCAGCCCCCCTTGCCAACACCTTGCCATCTACACCTGATACTGAGAAAGCTGGGAAAAATAGGGAGATACAACCTTGCCAACAGTGCTGGTTCTAGTAGTAAAAAATGTTGGTCTTTTTCCCTCCAGAACACGAATGTATCCTTTTTATTTTCTTCGACAGTATAATATGGGCGTGTCATGTTCTGTAAGGATCGCTTGACATTTTTCATTATGTACAATGTGTGCTGGAAGAGAATACACAGCTTTTCTGGAGTGTGGAAAGAATGCGAGGAAGGGTCTGAGAATGTGTTCAGACTGGAACAGTAACCTGATGTACACACTCAGCAGCCAAGCTCTCCCTCGTGTCAGGAAACGGAGGCTGCTGTGAGTGTGGAAATCGTGTTTTCAAACCAAAGTTAATGTGAAAAAAATGCAAAGAAATTGAAAAAAATTGCGGAGACAATGCTTTTGTTGTGAAATTGTTGATTTTGACTATTGATACTTGAAGTGTGGAGAAAACAGCTTGTGTATTTCTCTGCTGGGCTGATTCCAAAGGACAGATTGTAGTTCCTGGCATCTGTTGAAGTGGGCCAGAAGAAAATTACTTATTGGGGCACTTTTCCTCAGTTATGGAAAAAACATCTGAAATACAATATGAGATGTTCAGTCCCAAGTGGACTGTACAAGAGAAATTCATAGCTGGAAGGAGGCTAAGAAAATCTGTCTTCTGTTTTAATTGAAATGAAAAATGTACCAAGATGTCATAGTAAATTGAAAGAGGTATTAACATTTTTGAAGACAGTAATGAGTTTTGGAAAGAAGTTTTGCTGAAAAGAGCAGATTCTAGGCGGAATGCTGTGCTCCTTTGATCTGCAGCAAAAGTCCATGACAATCTGGATATGCAATAGCAACAGGACAGAGGAGGGAAAAAAGGCATCATACAGCTTCATGTATCAAATATGGGATTGTGAAGTCAAGCAGAATCACAAGGCCCTTTTAAGATTAGAAGAACATGGCAGTTTGAGACTGGAAAAAATTTGATTCGATGAGGGTCATTCCCGTATCAAGAAGTCTACAAATTGCTGTTATAGGCAAGACAGATGGGTTTCTAAGTTACAATGGATGAGTTTGGTTTGGTTTTGCTCTTTTTAACGGGATTCTTAGAGATTTTCAAGACACTTAAGGATGAGATTTTATTCCATGTTGGTAGAGCTTTTGCTGTGAAAGAGCCAGGTGAATGTTGCCATTTATTCCTGGTTTCAGCAGAGGTGAATTCACTCCCTGAGGCAGTGAATTTATGGACTGCAACTGTGGAACTTAATGCTTAAAGTGAACCAAGCTAAGTTCTTCAGCAAAGCGGCTGATGATTGCTGCTGCACGGAACACTGTCTCATTTTCCATAAGCCCCTTAAAGGTGTTCTGTAAAAGTTGCTCTGATTAAAAAGATTGTTTTCTAGTGGGAGTATCAGCAAACTTGACCTGGGATATGAAAATCAGGCCGCTCACTTTCATCTTCAAGCACTCTCATGTACCTTATTATGCTTTGCGTACCTGAGACAGAGGTTTGTTTTGCAGATCTGCTGTGGCTATCCAAGTTAAAAACAAATGCCATAGCCAAGATCTGGGCCAGCTCAAGGTAGCTTTAACTGAAGGCATTATTTGTAATTTCATTGCATTTAAAATTGCTGATGCCAGAAGGAAAGATTCCAGTTTTCCTTTGTACTGCAAGTTAGGAAATGGATGCATTCAAAATGCAGAGTTGCACCAAATTTATACATCTGTTTTTACAGTAAAAATGTTCTTTTATGTCTCATGAGTCAGGAATTG
Organism: Anseranas semipalmata; assembly: GCA_013399115.1. Lineage (NCBI taxonomy): Eukaryota > Metazoa > Chordata > Aves > Anseriformes > Anseranatidae > Anseranas > Anseranas semipalmata. The sequence goes on from VXAA01007033.1 coordinate 1,364,013, forward strand.
ATTCTGGTGGTGCAAGTCAAGTCCTCATAGCCCTTTCAAAGTGCTTTATGGTGCTGGGCAGTGATGGCACATTCTGAAATGCACTGCTTCAGCTGCTGTGAGCAGGCTCTGTTCCTACCTGCTGGTAGCTAGCTCCTTCTCTGGTCCTGGAAAAAATGCTTTTGCTGCCAAAAAGCTATTCAAATCAATGATCTGATCTGAGTGAGCTAGCTAGTTATTTTTCTCTCCTACCTGTCCAAAAAAAGAAAAAAAAAAAAAAAAAAAGGGGGGGGGGAAGACTCGGGGACAGGAAAGGCTGTGTTTTTCAGTTGCTTCAGAGCTCGTTCATTGAATGGCCTCAAAAAAAATGAGTGAGGAATCATGACCTTACCATTACAGGGAAGGCCCAAAAAATCAATCAGGCTTAAGCTGCAGCTCCAGTGTGGTTCTCTGAGGCTGCCATAAACATTGCCTTTTGGGAAGGAATGTAGGTGGTTATTTTCAGGCAGCTCACTTCTCTAGTCCAGTTCACATGTGTAGCTGTGCAGGAACAGTCCATAGGTAGGGCAGTCTGGGAACAATCCAAAGAGGGGAGAGGGAAAGGGAAAATGTGTTCTTTAAATTAGTTTAGGCAGCACTGAATATGAAACCGTAGACTTGTATTGCGATTGTTGGAGTAGAAGGAAGCCCTTTTGTTACCAGTTCAGTCCATTTGGCAATAGCCGGTGATAAGCAGAGAACTCTTAATTTAGATGAATGTCAGAAATGACCCATATAATTAGGAACCATGCTGCTCTGATCAACAGCTTTTTCACATGTTGTTATTCCCATTCACTGCTCTTTTTTTTTCCTGCCTCGGTAATGCCAAAAGTAGTTCATGTGCCTTGTATTCCCTGTAATTAATGCGTCTTTACTGGAGAAAGGAAGCAAATAGGTTGAGGCTTTCCTACACCTATTTGGCATTTCTCTTCTTTTCTTTTCTTTTCTGGTCTGTTACTTGCTTGGTTGGGAGCATGTTTCATATTAGTATGTTATACCATCAGTCGGATTCATTCATGTATGTGAGTAGCTTTCTGGCACTGGAGGGAACTGTTTTTTATAAAATGCACTTAGCCTGTACAGATGGAGCAGAATATAGCAATTTGGTAGAACAGTTACGCATTTTGAAGTTTACTGCATTCTTTTCTTATTTCTATGGCTGTTTGTCAGTGCAAGATTTTTTTAATTATTCAATTTTTCTGTTTATTTTAAAGAGGAATACTATAATTCATACTAAAATATATTTTTTCATTATCTGTTTAACCTTTTTATTTAAATACCTACTCCTCATTAAATAAGCTGTTCCTTTTGCTTGTATTTTAAATGGCTTTTATTCTACTTTTAATGGCCTTTAATATAAAATATTCCTTGCTCTGTAGAATGCTGTGTCTACCTCACTGTTTGGCAACATACTGAGCAATTCTGGCACTGAGCAGACTTGCCTGCCTGAAAGATATGTTCTGCCTTTCATGAGCTATTGGGCTTGATACAGGAATTAACAGAGGGATTTGTTTTATACAAATGATCAGACTAGAGAATCTCTGAGTTCTCCTCTGGTCTCAGTTTAGGTGAAACAACCTTGCTGTGAAATAGCATGTTACTCAAAGTACGACCAACTTAGGCAGTTGTGTGGCACTTGAGGGGAAAGGAGAAAATTCAGTGAGGTCCCCTGTAAAGCCACAAGGCAGTGGCCGCCTGCTGCTGGGTGAGAGGCCTGTGGGCTGCCTTGGCAAGGGCCGAAGCATCTGTGCTCTGCAGCTCTGCGCAGCATCAGTGAGCCAATGGGGTGCTGCTCCTCAGCTAATTAGTCCTGCGCAAAACTGAATGTGTGAGAATGCAAGGTAGGTTCCCTTAATTAGCCAGAGAAGGTTTTTCAGACTGTAGCACATGTTGGTCCTACTGCAGTGAGAATCCGGGATGCATATGATGATACTGTGATAAAACAGTTGCTATTACCCTGAAATGACACTTTTTGACTCAGAGTTGTGGAGGATATGGGCTTTGTGCAGTTACAGTTGCACCGTAATTTAGGTGCTGGGTGGAAGATGTAACAAATATAACAAAAGAGGTGGATTGAGCACCACCAGGTTCTAACCCTGGCACCTGCTTTCCAGGAGAGCGTTCTAGGCTATGGACACGCCTGGGATAAATGCTGAAATGATGTTATACAGGAATGCTAGGTTCATGGAACTGAAGATGTATCATGAATGATTCTTTACAAAGCCAGGTCCTGGGTTTAGTCCCTTCTTCCATCTCTCGTATTTCTAAAAGGTCTTGTATAATTACTATAAAATTTCATCTTCTTGGCCAAGAACGTTGAATTCAGTGCTGTGTTTTCCAGCCATGATGCGCTCCTAAAAGGTCAGATAGCTCCAGCTTTTCTCTGTCAGGAGTGTGTGAATTTTAAAAGATCCAAAGTAGCCCACGCATTTGATCTCAGCCAAAATGTCAGCTTCTTGGTACATGCCACGGCAGGGACTATTTTGCCATTGTGCCTCAGGAGATAGGTGGTGATTTTGTAAACCGTTTTGTTGAAATTCCACTTGTGTAAGCCCTACATGCTCCCCTTCCCCCCAGTTTAGGGTAATTTAATTTATTTAAATAACTTTAATATGATTTTTTGTGGGTGAATGAGACTCAGAATTTTGTATCAGTATGTTTTCCTCTTGCCACAGCAGTTACTGAAAATGTAGTCCCAGCCTCAGCAAAAGAATCTAGGCAAGAGATGACTGTGAGGATGTTAGCGGTTTAAAGAATGTTTGCTGTAAAAGCTTCAATATTTTTAATCTTTAAATCAGAACAGTTTAGTTTTCATGTTCAGTTTTCCCAATAAAAATGCAATAAAAATGTTATCAAAAGAAATCTTCACAATACTAGTAAGTGGCGATGAGTTTGTTAAAGTACCAAATATAATGCAAAAAAAAATATTTTAATTTTTTATAGCAGGTCAAGATACAAAAAAATTCACAAAGTGAGTCATCCTTAAAGAGATGGTGGATCTCTGGCATCTTTTAAAAAGAAGCTGTGTGCAATTCTGAAATGAATTTCCTGCACTTCCCTCCACTTTTTTTTTTTTTTTTTTTTCCTGTNTTCTCTGGATCTGGGAAAGCTATTTCTGTATCTTCAGATTTTGATCTGGCATCCTAACAGGCAGATTTGATGATTATCCTGGTGGTGTTTTTCAAAAATACCTGTACAACGTCAGAGCACTGAAAATCATTGTCATGTGGTACTAACTCATATAGGCACATTTGAAAACTGCACTCTGCAGTTTTGAAAATTCTCTTAATTTGGAGGCTCACCACTTTTTTGTTGATCTCCCAGCATTTGCTGTTAATTGTCAGTGGAGAATCTGACCCTGAGTTATATAGAAAAATGTGATTCCTGGGTGAACAGATCCATCGTTCACTGGACTGTGGGAGTGAGAAGAGACTGTGGTAGAGAATGGGTGTACGCTGGTGCTATGGGATGTTGTTGGCAATACTGGGGGTGGAAAAATCTTAAAATGGGAATTTGTGGACATAATTTTAGCTTGATTAGAATGAGGGGAGAGACTTGCTGTTATTGCAGTGGGGCAAGATTCAATTTCTCACTTTTTGTTGAGACTTCTGGAGAAGGAGAAGACAAAGGTGGAAACTTTATGAGTGTACTCATTAGACATTGAAAAAATAGGATTTTTTTTTTTACCAACTCATGATAAAATTTGAAACCTAACCTTTTTGTCCATTACATCAAAGATATTACAATTTGCAAAACCCATAAAGAAATTTTTCTTCACTGTACTTTGCTTCCCCTCCTCCTACGTGAGGATGTATTAGAGACTAGTCAGTAGATATTAGGATTTGCCACAAGTGCATTTGGACAGTGATGACTGTGTCTAGACTGTAAGGTGAGGAAGAGGCAGACTTGCTGAGCTGTTAGAGCTGCATCCTGTGTGCTTTACATGTTTTATCAACTCAGGAGGTGAGGTGTAGATGTCCCAGACAATGCTTGGAAGAAGCCAGTCCCACTGTATCTGATGATGGGAAGATTCTACCCTGTTTGGTGCCACCTATGTCCAGTTTGCTCAAGTAATGAGAACAGGAGTGCTAAAGCTTGAATGCTCTCAAGAGGTTTCCTCCTTCAGAAAACTAGAGTTGAGATGTTTATTTGGCATGAGCAGGATGCTTTTCAACATGATTACTGGCAGAGTCTGGTCTTGAGAATGGGCTGAGGTCCCTGCTTATTGTACAGAGTGAATATGCTCTGAGTATGAAAAAAATAATGCCAGAGCCTGACTAGATGGCCTAGAAAGACCTTCATCAAATCAGGGAGCTGTCATAAACATTAGATTTTTTTAGTTTGTTCTTGGCAAAAATTCTGAAATTGATCTGGGTTTGTGAATCTCACTTGAAAGAACTTCATGTAGTAAGTTAACCTGCCGATCATGCATAGCTGAGGTGGCCTACTGCGTATGACGGGGCATGAGCAGAGAAAGGTTGCTCTGGTAGATTGAGAGTGGGACAATGACAATTTAGGACAGGATAGGTGTTCAACCAGTAAAGCAAGATAATTCAATACACTGGTAGGGTAAAGAAGAAAGACTTTGGAGGGAAGAGCATTGCACTGGAAAAAATAGGTAAGCAAGTTGATGATTTTGTCAGGAAAGCTGCAAAATAGTGGGGTACCAGAAGAGCAAAAAGAGAAACTTTGTGGAAACATCAAAAATAGAGCAGCTTCAGAAACCAGTTGGCCTTAATTTTTTTTTTTTTTGGTACAACTTCCATTCTTAGTTTCAACCAAAATTGGCTCTGTCCAGGCTGTTCTTATGGTGTATATCAGAAAGAAATTGGTTTTGTGTTATTTCTAGTACAGTTTTGTAGAGGGTCAGAGAATTGTGAAAATATCTGAGTTTAGTTGCTTTTCCAAGCTAACCTACCAAGCTTCTTCAGATTCCTTTTGTTCTTAGATAATTATTTTTGGACAGTGTTATGATAGCATTATGGAATGCCATCTTATCCATGAGGTACAGGCATTGCTTATTTATGTACTGACTACTCAATTCAATGTAGAATTTGAACCAACTATTAAATGGTGATACTTTTGTTCTAAATATATTGTTTTGATTTCACAGGTGCCTGCATAAATATCACCAACAGCCAGTGCCAAATGCTGCCATATAACTACACCACTCTAACTTCAGTTCTTTCCATTGTCAAAAGTATTGAAATGGAAAAGTTCCTGAAGTTCTTCAGTTATCTCAGTCGTCTCAGCTGCTATCAACACATCATGCTGTTTGGCTGTAGTCTTGCTCTTCCTGAATGCATCAGTGACGGTGATGACAGGTATTTGGAAACAAAAATCAGTCAGTGACTAGAGCCAATTGTGGTAAAATACTCTCTGTCTAATCAGACAAGGGCAGATCCCAACTAAGCCTATGACCTTCTCATTGCAAAACTTCTGTCTGTCAAAGCTATTCGCAACATTTCTGCCAGGATAAGCCAACTGCAGTAAAGTTCTCTTAGAAAAAGTGTTGCCAGTGTACAGAATGAAACTGTGATACTGGGGTAGTCAGGTTTATTTTCAAATAAGGGGTCCAGAATTCTTGTACCTCATCTCTCCAATCTGGATGGTCCAAAATGGAATGCTTTGTGACAGTATAAATGCATTGGATATTTAAAACATTGACATAAAGTGTGGTGGATATTGGTTAAATTAAAATTCAACAGTCAGGTAAAGCAGATTTTTAAGGCACCAGTCATTCATTTCAATTCTTTTTGGTCTTTTCCCTAAGAAAAGTTTATCTTTTAAATACATGTTATGATATTAGATTAACAGGATGTGTTCAGAGTGACATAAACTGGGAAGCTTAAGAAGCATGTCTTGATTTCTGCATTTACATAATTACACAGCATTACTATCATGTGCATGTACTTATTCATTGAGTTTGATTTCAAATAGAAACAATGAGTTTAACAGTGCTAAAATCAACATATGGTGCAAAAAGAAAAAAGTTTTTTTTTTTTTTTTTTAATATGTACACAATCCTTTTGATGTGTCTGAAGGGGGAAAGAGTGAGGGGAGAGTTCTTTCTCCTCATTTCATAACATGCAAAATTCAGTGGAAGAGAACATGGCAATTGAACAAGTGATTTGGTTAGCATAACAAGAACCAAGAAGGTGAAAGCTGAAGGGATAGGATACTTAAGGAAAAGCAGCTTTATGAGATGAGGTAAGCTGATCTATAATATAGTTGCTACTGAAAGGTACACTTCCAGTCCAGGCACCATATGCCTGCTATTTCTATCACCAGAATGATTCCCGGATCAGTCAATTAAGCTCAATAATCTGACAGAGAATTAACCCAGAAAAGAAGGCGACTAAGTGTTTATATTGATAGGACTGGGGTGGAGGCAAGGTAGCATGCGTGCCCATCTTTAGTAGACTACTGACAAATACTTTCAGTTAACCCTGTGTAACTCATTGTGTGATTAATTACAGTTCCCCCCTCCTACAGTTGTTTCAGTTAAAGAATCTGACAACATACAGCCTAAGCTAACTGCAATTCCAAGAAATCAGAGAAGTGTCTCATGATTTCTTTCTGTGTTTACTTTTTATACATATTTAAATGTTTTGTGGAGCTATCCTAATGTCAATACTCAGTGAACAATGAACCTGTAGCAAGAGGTTTTGCCTTTACAGAGTATTTATGGAATCAGAACACGTTTTATTTTATTTCATTTGTTTCCTTTCTATTTGTTTCCTATTTGTATTTAGCAAGCTGTATAGACTTTACTGTCTCAGAATAAACAGGGAATATTCAAAGAAAAAGGTCATGTCAGAAACTTTGAAGTTAATTAGGATTTATTACTGTAAGATCCAAAAAATGAGATGATTTAAAATAAGTCAATTACATTTTCAGGATGAGAATTCAGTCTAGGCAACTTCAAGTGAAACAGATATAATAACTGCATAAAGTAGTTATTTAACACCTTCCCTTAGTCCCCAGTAATAATTCATCTAAATGAGATCAGTCAAATGCAGATGAAATTTGGGAATTCTGTCAGTGACTCTGGAGTGACTCTGGAGAATGCCTTTTGTTGGTATGTAAAGCTCTTGGAATAATAAAGGAAAGTCACTTTGTATGTGTTGAACACAAATACAAAAAAGGAAGAGACAGGCCTGTTTTAAGTCTGTTGAACAGGAGCATTTGGCAAATATTAGAACATACTGAAGGAATCTGGAGAAGCAGAAGAGTCACTGTGGAAAGACTCTGAGGATAATGAATGGGGATAGGTCCATATGCTGTAGGCCTTTTTTGTAAATATGGTTGTTTTTAACATACAGTATCGCAAAACACACTAGTACGCAGAACAGTTACTGACATTGTCTCTCGTTCCTCCAGTGAATTACTACTGCTGTCTCATTCTAACTGGCAGTGCATCTCTGATAATGTTATCTATTGATACTTCCTTGTTTTATAGTGCAATTGCTTCAAATTTATGTAGAGCATAATTTGCAAATGCTGCTTACACAGTGAAAAACAAATGAAACTTATGTGATGTTCAGATGTTTATTCTTAGGTATTGCTGAGAGAATCTGTTGGCAGCTTCAGCCATGGGAGCAATAATTCTAACAATGTGTTACAAGAAGCAACAAGAAGGGAAGTTACAAACACTAATCTTTGGCATCCAATGTGCTATCATTACACAGCTTTGCTGTGATGTTTTAATTTATGTCTGTTTCACATTTATCTTTCATGTGTTTGTAAACATTGTTTTCATTAACACTTGAAGGAGATTAAGTTTCTGGGCAGGGAGCATCTTCAGTGTTTGTGTAACACACAGTGTAGTTAGGTACTGGAATTTCTGAATACTACCACAATACTGTTGCTCTTAAAAATCATTCCTCTATATCTTACTACAATGAGAATGAAGTGTGGCAGTCAAAAAAAAAAAAATCTAAAAAGTTATATTTCATTCCAGCAACTGGATGTACAATGTTGGGCCCGCTGTTTTAAGAAAATACATAATAGTACCTTTAAAATGCTACTTTCCAGTAAGGTTGAAGTTTGAAAGTACAACTAAAATCTGTGTGTAAATGGTACATAGGAAGTTGAACTGCAATAAGACGAGCTATTATTTGCTTATAATTTGGATAGTAAACAGCTCTTTATTTAAAGGGATTATGAAACTTCTTCCTCCTTGGGTGAATGGATGAGATCTTTCCAATATGACTTCAGAATCAGATTGAAAAAAAAAACCTGTCTTAACACTGTCCAGCAGCACTTCTAAGAGAACATGACTCTATACTGAAAATTGCCATCTTAAACTCATTACTGTGCTTAGCTAATGACTCCTGAAATGTTCAGGGTAGTAACTTTGTCCTTTTAGGTAGTATTAGTCTGCAACCTATTGCCACCAAATACAACACTGGTACTTCATTTGTTGTAAGAAAAAGCTGTTCTCAGAGCTGTTGGTTATCATTAAGGATTTGAGCTAATGAGTTTTTTTTAAAACTATAAAAAGTTTTATTTTATTTTATTTTTTTTACCATTGGGAGACACTAACAGTGAGCCAGAGGTCAGTAACTATAACACAGTGCTGGTTTATTTCTTTATAGCAACTCATTTGCATTGGATTCTGCAAGTTCTACAGAGTTCAGATACTGCATTCAAGAAGACAAAAAAAACTGGAAAAAAATAGTGTGCAATATTTTCAGATTTTGGAAAGAAATTGTAAAGCCAAATTGCATATAAAATTTAAAGTTTCAAAATTAATAGAGAAGTTCATAGTGGGTCAGCCTGTAAGTGTGTAATGTAAACACTCCTTGAATGATACTTTCTAGTAGTGCTTGCGTTGTGTGAATAGTCATGCTTCATCAAAAGGCTTGGTAAAATAGGAAAGCTATCTAAGATGCTGAAGGCCTTCGTACATGACATTTCAGACTTTGAGTGCTAGGAATAAAATTGAAGGTTATGGATTCTCATAAGACCTCTTCATTGTCATGCTGTCTTCTAAAGCAGAAACTAAAAGGTTGAGTAATTCCACTAATCCTCTGTGTAGAAGTGTATTTCAGAAAGCAGAGGAAATACCTTCCATTGATAGATCCCTCGAGTGTTAAATCTTTGGAGGTCAAACTTAATTTAAGCTCTGCCAAGAAAATAGTATTTGAGCAATGCAAATTAAATAGGGTAATATGCTCTCAGGGTAAAACTCTCATGCAGCTTTCATTTAGTCATCTGTTTACACACTGTACTTTTCTTCATGTCAGACATCTTTGAAAACAAAGTTGTGAAATGGGTCTTATGTTAGGGCTGAAAGAGTCCATCTGAGATCATGGCTTTTTATCTTGATCAAATCTGCAAATTAGTTCACTCATGTACCAACATGCACTCTTGCTTTTTTTGATTTTTTTTTCTCTCAGCTTCATTCTAAAGTAAACAGCTGTGTAATGAAGAGAAAATGTTTTCTCTGATTTTCAGGCTCTCTCTTGAAAAGGAGTTTGTCATGTCAGTGTCTGTATGTAGAATTGTTTTTGTTGTGCAGTAACCTCCATAGAACAAACAAGAGTAGTCAGCTAAAGACTCACTGAAAGCCGAAGAGGGCTATACAGTATGTTAGGGTTAGTGGGAAGTTAATAGTGAAAATTAGCTTACCAGGAAAAATATCCTCTGAAGAGGTGGGGATAGTGGGAAATAGCTCATGGTGGGAAATGCTTTTTTGTTGTTGTTGTTCATTGTCTTAATCTATTTTCTCTAATTTGTAAAAAGGAAGAAAGTAGAGTGTTTCATTTTCAGTATGGACATAAATTATGATGAAATATTAGGTCCAGAAGGCAAATGCAGAAATGTGTGGTGTCTTTTATTAGAAGCTGACAACAATTTAAAGCAAATTTGAGATGAAGAAAATTTCTTTCAAGTCCTCTTAGAATATGGAAAAGAATCAAACTTCATAGAGCAAGGGATCTCTGTTTGTCATGTTTTGTATAACACATGAATATGATCAGTGATGTGGCTACTTTCCTTTTCCTGCTTTTGTGAACTGCACTCTAAGCTTATTCATGGTCTTTGTTCCTCCTGCTTATGGTGAAATTGGTTTTTGTTTGATTTTCGTTTATCACAGTGGACATTTAGAGTTTTAAAAATGATAAGACATTATATAAAAATCATTTCTTAGAGTTAATTGAGGCTTTTAGAGTATTTAGTAGAAAATGTTAACTGAATCACACAGATCTCATTCATGTAGCTAAAGAGAATTTTTATTTTAAGACTTTGAGTAGGAAACTATCAGCGTACATTTAAGTCAATATCTATTTTTCAAAGTCACAATGTGTTCAGTTGTGTATGAACTATATATGAATATGTATAAGTTTTGATACGTGTTCCTACACTGCCATGCCTCAGTCTTGTTTTAATCTACCTAATTTTGGTAAGAAAAGCAGGTAAATATGCCAAGACAAAATAGCAGCTGTTAGGAGCTCTGGGTAAGCAGTCTGATAGGTAACCTATGACACAGCTGCTGCATTATCTTTTCGTAATGCATCTGTGCAGAGGTGTCAAATTATAGTTGCCAAATTTTGCAATTCTGCAGCTTTTAAGAAATGTTTAAATTTTATATGCTTGTGAAGTTACAGTTTCAGAGTCACTTTTGAAGTAACTGTATTGAGAAACCCTCCTGGAAGGACATGTAGAATCCCCTATCAAAATCCTATTTGCAATGGTTTCATTGGAATTGCTGCAACCTGATTTAAAGAGTTCAGCTACAGCACTGGTGACAATAATGTACCAGTGCTCTGAGGATGAAAGTGGGATGATTTCCTCCTGCTCCCCACAGTCTTGTCTTTTCACTCCTGACTCTATCACCATTTTTCATGCCGTGACCAAAGCACATTGGTGGAGGCTGCTTTCAGAAGTGTATGGTGGCTACTGGTCATTTCCTGAGTTTGCAATCTGGCTCTTCACACACTGTGGGAATGGCTTTGTCCTTTTAATCTGCTTTCTTTTTGATGGTGGCTCTTTAGACCAAGCAAGTTAGTGTGACTCAAAGAGGCTATTCCAGCTAGACTTTTGGCAATGGTTTTCTATCAAGGAGATCCATCTATTCTATTCATCAGCCTTGAAACAGAAGACTATAAACTTCAACTTTCCTATCATGGATAACGCAGAGGTGATTTTCAGTGGATGAAATGCTTTATATCCAGAATGTTTGAAATCATATGTGTTTTGTTTTAAATGTTGCCATATCTTGGCTCTAAGGCCTCAGGAACCTGACAGGCTAGTTAAGTACAAGAAAACACACTGTTGTAAAATCTGTCTGTTATATAACCAAGTCATAATCTAGCCTTAAGTTTTCGAATTTGGTTGTGGTTCATGTAAGCACAATTGTGACCACACAGCCTCGGAGATCCAGCTAGTGAAAAACATGTATTGTCAAATCCTGTCAAATAATGAACACAAAAACTTTTGTGTCCTTCATTGTTGATTTAAAGCATTTTACAAAGGAAATTCATGTAACTGTTACTGTTTAGCAGAACATCTGAAGGACACACAGGGTGTGTTACCTGAGAAAGCCCAGCCAAATAGAACAACTGCATACTTTTTTCTCTTCTCGTGCCCTTTGCAGCAGTCAATATGCCTTCTGATAGCTGTAACTTCACCAATAGTTATAATAATTGTAATAGCATGGTCTAATTCTTTCAGAAGTAAACTGTTCAGGATAGAGTTGCTAATGGCCACATATTGAGAGAAAGATTTAATAAAGTGTTGCCTGCACAATGTAAGTAGCCAGTTTCGGCTCCAGTCTATCCTCAAACTGATTATGCACTAATTTAAGGTGAAATAGAGCTGACTTACAGCAACAAGCAAGTGAAATGGTTGGCAGGTGTAATGCATGGGGGAGAGATTCAAAGTAGCAACGATGTCTGTTTAAGATATCTGTCAAACAGCACTAAACAGTTTCTGTGTACTTTTGGAAGTATTTATGTACAATAACAGATGTCAAATACAAGGTCATGGTTGAAGCCATGTTGCAGTGAATGTGCTGAACATACCTGAATTATTTTCCTAAATAAAAGGACAACAAATCAACTTTTAGTTCAAACAGAAAAATGAATAAGTAATAAATGGATATATATGAAAAAAAGAAAATCTACAATATGCAGATTCAGAAAGTGACATAGTATTTGCACAGGGAACTGAATTACAAGAGAACAAATCCTCAAACCCAGCTCCTGCTCTGATTAAAGCTAATTGTTCAAGAAAGAAAATGTTATTTTTGCTGTCCCACAACTAGAACATGTTCTTTGTGAGATACAGGTTAGACACCAAGTTGAGAACCAGCTGGTTTACATCTGACTTCAGAGAAAGGAATACTCACACGTCTGAAAGATTGACGTTGACCGTATTTCCAGGAAACAAATGAAGAAACTTTAAAATGAAGAAATAACATGTCACAACTGTTATAATGTGGCTGAAATTAGTGTTGCATATTTATAACAGCTTTCTTCTCAATGCAGCTTGTATTATTCATCATTTTGTCCTTCATGAGTTATTTCATTAGTATTGTATAATTCTTTCATATAAGGCAGAAATAAAAAAGTGCTAATGAGAAGACTACAATTGGCATCGTCCCTCAGAACTCAGACCTTGAAGTCAACATGTGGTACCCATCTTAGGACCCATTGTTATTGGTCCAAGGCTGAGACAGTGTAGAAACACTGTTTGTCCTTGCAAAGAGTGCAAGGGAGAGTACAGGTAATGATGTAAGATTGGTCAAAATGCCCATATTTAAAGTTGATTGACGTGTTTTCTTAGAGGACCCTTTCTCCATATGAGTATAATTAAAAAAAAAAAAAAAAAAAAGTGCACCAGTTACAGTTTTTTATGCCTAATGTCTGTCCTGGGCAAAAACAGGAAGAAAAGATGTTTTGCTTGTTAAAGCATTCCTATAATCAAGAACCAGGAGTTTCTAGTATCTTCAAGTATTCAAGTAGTGGAACTTGAAATTTGGCACAGAGGTTGCTCTAATAAGTGGTAGGGTCTGTATCATGTCTCTTGCAGGCTAAGAAAATATGGGAATTAGAATGGAAAGTTTATTTACTTTATGGTAGCATCTGCAATTTATTGTTTTTAAAGTTTATGGACCTATGGATAGAAATTAACGCCCAAATTTTGGCTTACAAGTCTGAAAAATCGTAGCTCGCATGTCCTGAGTTGACAAGAGATTGATAGCAAAGTCTCTGAAAGCTTTTCTGTCAGGGTCGTGGCTCAGTTAGTGTGGGTGGGCCCACAAAGACTCCCCGTGGCACTGACCCTCACAGTAGCTGGGGGTGGCACTGGAGCTAGGTTGCAGGCCCTCACATAAAAGGGCCTGAAACGGAGTCTCTCATCTCAAACTCTTTTACAGTAATGTGCCAGTAGATGGCAGATGCAGTGTAGGGGAAGGACACATCAGGGACAAAATATAGGGAAAGCAGGACAGAAACTAGAAGCTGGAGAGAATGTTTTCACCGATTCAGAGAGCCATCATTTTCCTGTCCATACATAGTGGCTGTTTACAACTACTGATATGTATAGTTTGTAGAGAACAACTCGATGTACAGAAAGAAGAGATTACTTAAGAAATTAATTTAAAAATTAAAAGCTAGAAAAGTAATACAGAGATGCAGACAATGGCATCCTGCATTGACCAAAATGATGTTGCTGGTTCAGTGGGTGTTAAGCTAGCTTTTGCCATAGCAGGCACCATCAAATTTGTATGCAGTGTTTCACCCTCTCCACTGACCATCAAAACTTTCCCAAATCACAAAATAATCTTCTGTCAAAGTGTGTTGGGAGGAGTTAAGGATAGAACAGAGTTAAAAGTTTATCAAGCAGGGAAATATTTTTGAGAACAGTCTGGGCATGGGAACGTCCCTTTGAAAACATATTTCACAACACTGCCCAGGGGAGTTAAGGGAAGGAGGCAGAAAAGGAAATCAGGAGGACTGGTTATTTTATGAGTGTATATTTTACTGATTGATTGCCTCCAGCCCGGCTGGCCTAACGATTTTCTGTGTGTATTGTCTATTGTAAGCTGTGGTGTCTGGTCTCTAAGCTGGTGTGTTGACTAGGGATCACAGGTCTTCCTTACTTTCTCCTATGCATACAATATATTATTACTGATAAATAAATACTGATCATTCAAGTAATTGAAATCATTATTTACAGCAAATCATAAAGTGAACATGACCTTTTGTTAATATTTATTTGACAATTTATTATAGAAAAACAGACTTTATTTTTACAAAATGAGATTTATTTCATTTAATAATTGGGGTAATTATAACACATGAGCTTTCAGTAAAACCTTGCATTTTCACAAACATTGTGGGAGAATTAACACTGGTGATTAATTCTGTGTAATTAACACAGACTTTTGCATGTGGACTGAAAACCAGAAAGATGTAGATGAGGGAACATTTTATCTCACTCCACCAAAACCCCTCTAGTAGGTATGAATACACCATCTTGTGCAGGAATTAATAAACAAAAAGGTTTTGGATTGAACAGCGTTTGAAGGATTCTCTAAGAATTCATATGCTTTTCAGCTCATGTTTAGCCTTTTTTAATGCTCAGCTCTAAATGACTGTAGTGCTGGGAATGGGTGTTTGTTCTATTGTAGAAACTTACTTCTGTGACATTTATATTTTGTGGAAATTTTATTGCTAGAAAGTCTTGAAAAGTATTAATGACAATTAGAAGAATGGCTGGTGGGACAGCTTGTAACTTCAATTTGTTTAATTTCAGGACTGTAGAACCACAAAGGATAATCTCAGTTTTCTTCTTTCCATAGTTTTAGAATATTTCCTGAGTTTTTCCATTGGTTCCCCCCTGCTCCGGTATTATCTCACAACTGTATTACCGGTTCCTTTGTTCTGCTTCAGACCTCGGATCTATCATCATTCTTAGCCTGTGTGCCTATGGATGATACCGTGAATTATCCCACAGTGCTCTATAGCAAGGCTGTAGTATGATTAATATTTCCTCTGGTAGCCGTGCCAGCTTAAACTTCTCCTTAAACAGATTTGGCTGAAAAAGTAATCCAGCAAAATACCCTCCAGTTTTAACTTGGCTCAGTACCTGAACACAGCTTACTGTGTGGCCACAGAACTGTTATCCTGGAACAGCTGAAGGGACAGAGTTGGAGAAAGAACAGTAATGAGGAGATGCTTAAGCCAGCACTGTAGCTGAAGAAATGTTCATCAGTCTGCCTTGAATCAGGTTGCCTACAGAACCACCAATGGGACCTTTAGCCAGAGCAGGTGTAGTAAACACTTGTGTGTGCTGAGTGATTTTTATGCTGTATTTTCAGCTCCAGCATACTCATTTATAACGCTTTACAAGTTATTTACCCTCTCTCATTCTAGTCTGTAAAACTGCAATAATGAATTTCCTAATGGGGCATGGCTGTGGCAGTGCTTTGGCCAGTGAAGATACTGACGTGATGGCACAAAAAATGCCATAGAAAAACATGAGCACTAGATACATTCTAGAACTTTAAAAAGTTGCATGGAGAGTCCCTGCAGGATTGTTACTTGTATATTTTATGTAATGCTTTTGTCAGCATTAGCAATTTCTACCTCTCTGTTTCCTGACAGCTTATTCCTGCTTTGCCTGTAGCCCTTTGGTGGGGCCAGTCCAGTTGTCAGATGAGAAAACTGAATACATTTTTCTCCTGGTCACATTACTTTTCAGTTGAATGAGTTACTTGACCTGGCTTATTATACAGCCTACAAACAGCTGTGATTGCAAAACTGAAAGCAGCACAGAAACAGAAACAGAAACAGAAACAGAAACAGAAACAGAAACAGAAACAGACATTTGGGAACAAGAGCTGCATATGCAGCTGCTGCTTCCAGAGAAGATGTATCAGTAGCCATGCCCTCAGTGGCTGCTGAGCTTAAGAGCCAGACCCTTGAGCTACCTGGAATCTGTTAAATTCTGCAGCAAGAGGAAAATAGTTGCCTAAAGGATCTCTCCTCTCCTTAATGCTTCTTATAAGATACTTCTT
The DNA here is from genome assembly GCA_013399115.1 of Anseranas semipalmata. NCBI lineage: Eukaryota > Metazoa > Chordata > Aves > Anseriformes > Anseranatidae > Anseranas > Anseranas semipalmata. Next base: position 1,380,061 of record VXAA01007033.1, read on the forward strand.
TGATACTTTCTAGTGCTCAAAACAACCACTTAAATGACTTAAGTCTATTTATGAGCCCTGTGCATGGTAATGTGATTGCAAAGAAAGAAGTCAGTTTTACAGAAGGAATAATTTCTGAAAAGAATCTATCTGAAAATGTAAAATGTCTTTAAGTGAGTGATAACAACTAGGTCCATGAAGGATTATAATCAGGCAATTTTGAATTCCAGTTTTAAGTGAACTTTAGGTATGAAGAGCATACCAGATCATCTGCTCTCAGGCAGTCTGTAGCCTCTTTGGAAACTTAAAATCAGTTCAGATGATTTTAAGTTTCCAAAGAGTATACTGTATTCTATGTGTCTGCTTCAATGAATATTTTATATAAAACTGTTTTGATGAATAGCTCATCTGAAAATAACTTATGCAAATTAAGAAAACAACAACTATTTCTTCTCTTTACCTTGTTTTACTAGAGAACATTTTTTATTTCTTTTGGTGCCATACAACTCTTAGTATTGACATTTATATACAGCTGAAATAACTGAAGTATGAACTTCTAGGTGTGGGGAAATGACCCATACAGTTAAAAAGTCACATATCTATTCTTTCATCAAACTCCACCTTCAACAGCAGTTTTTTTTCATGAATATCCTGAAGAGCAGAATTGCACCATAATGCATTACCTCCTTCCATGCCTGCTGCTGGCACCAAATAAATTATGGTAGGATTGCCATAGACCTGCCAGTTTATTTTTAAAATGATTGGTCTCTGAGTAGCAGTAAATAAAGACTAGTCAAGATGGAGATTTTTAATCATCTTTTCATCCTTCAGTAGATTAAGCAACATGTCCATACTAAACTTGATCATTATCCAGAAATATTTAATTTATAGAGCACACATGACTGAATATTGAAACTGGGCCAAATATTGCAGTAATTGCTGGGTGATCCTGTATTTTCTGGTTTGTCAGAGCTTCTCTAGAGACTATAAATTTTGCTTAGCTTATTTAATCAGTATGCAGTTGTCTTTTAGAAGCCTAGTAATTTCTAAATTATTATTGTGTTGTGTATATATCCAAACATTTACACCGCACTATAATATTTAGATGGAGGATTGCCTGGACTAAACAAGTGAGGTGAGCAGATGAATCTACTGAAAAATTTACTCATCTCCTAACATTTTTAGAAACTGTTATGTGGTAAACATAACTGTACAGAGTTATATGTTAATATAACTTTTTAACTATTATTTGTAAAATTTCCATTGTAATAAATGGCCAGTATGTTTAAAGACCTTTGGAAACAATGAATCATGTATAGAACTTTGCTATAGTTACATTTGCAGAAATTAATGTACTCATACTACTATTACCTGATAGTTGTATGTCAAGCTATAGCTACAGAGGGGTGCTTTGGAAGTTAATGATTTAGGTGTGGGTTAAGGAATACAGAGATCAAACTGAATAGTTCACATTTGTATAAAACTTCATCTAAGAGTCCTCAAGAACTGTTTTTTTTTTTTTTTTAAATGGCAATCACACTTGTACAAATCATAAGAGCAGCATAAATGTGGTTAACTGTGGTTAGCTCAAGTAGATCTCATAGATCTTGTTAAATCAAGTCATAGACTTGTTAAATTCAATTAATGACACTGCTATCATTTCTTTGAAAAAACAAGTCAGCAGCATATACTGCTTTCAGATTACAATGTGAGGTTATCAGGTATGCTCCATTGGACCAGTGGGAATAATTTAGAGCTAATGAGGTAGAATCACTGCTTATGTTACTTGTCACTGTAATATAATTTTGTAGTGTATTAAGTATTTTCCTAGAAAATAAATGATAAGTTAACTCTTAAGCATCAGTCTGAATAATTTAAATGGCTAACATCAGCAAATAGGGCAAATCAATACTCCATTTTAGCCATGTAGCATTTTACAGATTCTTAAAGGTATTTTTGGAACTCAAGCACCCTCCATAGGAAGTAGTGGCTTTGCTTTTGGCATTTTCTGTGTTAAGGAGCCTCAGTTAAACCAGTGGGGCTGCTCATGTGAATACCTCTGTCCAAATGTGCTTCTGTTAATAGAACTTTTAGAAGTAGTGAATTAGTTAAAAATGAAAAGCTAATGAAGTCCGAGACTCTAAATGAAAGTGACTGGAGACAAACACTTGCCTTGTCAAATGCCCTTCATTTAGTGAGTTTCTCAGGCCCCAGTGAAGAGGCAGTGATGGCTGCTGCAGTGCTCTTGCTGTGCCCTTTCTTTCTCTCCTTATCAAAATAGGTTCTGTGAAAAACAGAAGAGCGTTTTAGAACATCTTTATCTGAAGAGACATTTCAGGTCATACAGTACATGTTTAATTTGCTGGTGCAATGTGCAGAACTAACAAGTGGCAGCTCTTCCTGTCAGCAAGAGGGACCATTTGTTCTTGGTTTTGTACACAGCCAGCTATGTGCTTTCTGGTGCTGATTTTTTGTGCCTTTCAACACATCATAATCTGGTGGTGAAAAGTACTATTTTAGAATGTATGTTCATCTTTCCAGGCAACAAGTAAGCTGCCAGCTAGGGAGCTGCAAAGAGACAGGTTTAGAGATAAAGGCCCCTGTCTTCTGTCTGATAATTTCAATACTGCAGCACATAAAGCACATTTAGTATTGTGTTAAAGTTATTTGGAGAATATGTCTCTAAAGATATCTATTTTGAAAAAGTGGTTCCAGCTACTGTATGAAATAAACTCAGTGACAACACCGACAGAACATTCCTCTTGTTAGATACTAAGCAGAGAAAGGCAACCGTACTGGTGTCAGAATACTTATGCAAGTGAATATCTTGCTTTCCACCGATTTCTCCATGTTACCATAGGTAGTCAGGCAACTCTGGCAGCTTTTTATTCCTGGCCTGCAGGGTTTGCTGCCATGATATCACACAATTGCTAATGGTACTGTGTTCTTCTCTATTGCTGCAAAATTAAACACTGGAGTAAGTAAGGGAACTGTTGGGTACTCTAGACTATTCAGTTCGGGTCAGTTATTCATGCCTTAAAATGGAGTTCTAGCCACATTTTTGGGATCAGAGGTAGAACCATGGGTCAGATACAAAGAGAAATATGATTTAAGTGGTATACTAGGAGGAAGAACTTTTCCATTATGAATGGGCATGAATGAAGCAAAATTGCATTTGCTAAAGTCCAAAAGGTTTTGCAGTAATTTAGATATAAACTGCAACAAGTTGTGTTGAAAATTTCATCAGTGTAGGTGTACAGGAGAAAACAGGACTCTTTATCAGGAACTGTAGGGATAGGACAAGGGGTACTGGTGTTAAACTAAAAGAGGGTAGATTTAGATTAGATATTAGGAAGCAATTCTTTACTAAGAGGGTGGTGAGGCACCGGAACAGGTTGCCCAGAGAAGCTGTGGATGCCCCATCCCTGGAGGTGTTCAAGGCCAGGTTGGATGGGGCTTTGGGCAACCTGATCTAGTGGGAGGTGACCCTGCCCATGGCAGGGGGTTGCAACCAGATGGTTTTTAAGGTCCCTTCCAACCCAAACCGTTCTATGATTCTATGATATGTTAGATGAGGTGTGTGGGATCTAAATGTGGCCTGCATGTGAAGACACAGAAGGAAATACAGTTTGAAAATGATCCCCAAGATGCAAACTTGAGTGTCAGATTGACTTATTTCTTGAAAAAGTCTTTTGTTCCTTCTCAAACTCTGAGGCGACTGTTTATCCTTAAAATAAAGAATATGGTGAGGATTCAGTCATGAATTTATATTTTTGCAGTAAACTATTTCAAATATGACAGCTTTCATTAATGACTAGACAGAGTAATCTACTTAAAGTAAGCAAAAATGATATTTTGAAGTGTCTGTATGCATGCATGTGTACGTGTGTTTGTGTATTTATTTCCAAAATGTCAAAAAAAGAATACTGAATTGTTGTTGGCTGGACAATTTAAATTCTTTTGGGTAACTCCTGTAATAGTTCTTCAGTTTTTTTCCCAGATTCCAATAAAATCAAGAATATGAGGTTTGCCCAACATTATGAAAAATTTCAATATATTCTGTACAGCTTCCATATTTCACGTTTGTGATATTTCTTTCAGTTTTGTTCTTGTTTGCTATGCAAATTTCCATGAACAGACCAAATTTAAATAGCCCAAACAGTAAATAATTTCATTTTATTGAACATTTTCACCGACACTGTGATACTCCTTGTCTCTTCAGTGGAGCAGAAGTACATTTGTTATGTATTCAGGGCTTCATCTAGTTATATCTTGAAGACATACAAAGATGGAGACTGCACAACTTCTCTGGATAACCTGTTTTACTGCATCATTGTCTTTCATGCTGAGAAAGTTTTTCCTTATATACTGTCTGAACATCTCTTGTTTCAGCTTATGCCAGTTGCCTCTCATGCTCCTATCATGCACCACTGTGAACAGTGTGATTCCATAACCTCCCCACAGGTCCTGAGGGGTGTGCTGGTTGAGGTTGCCCAAAAACTTTCTCTTCTTCAGGCTGAACAAGCCCAGTTTCTCCAGTCTGGCCCTTGGGCTTGTATATTATATTATATATTATATACAGGCCAGGATACTGTTGGCTCTCTTTGCTGCAAGGCTACACTGCTGGCTTTATGCCTAGCTTGCTTTCTACCAAGACCCCAGCAGAGCTGCTCACCAGCCAGTCAGTATCTAACCTGTATCATTATAGCGAGTTCTTTCTTCCCAAGTGCAGGAATTTGCACTTATCCTGGTTGAATTTCATGACATTCTTGCTGGCCCATTCCTCCAGCCTGCCTAGGAACCTCTGAATGACAGCTTTACCATCATGTATATTGAATAGTTTCCTCAGTTTGGTGTCATCTGCAAACTTGCCAAAAACTGCACTTAGTCACCACCTCGAGGCCCTTGATAAAGATGTTGAACAGGACAGGTCCCAGTACTACATATCTAGTTATTTTATCATAACAGACAATCAGGTTGGTCAGCCATGGTATACCCTTGATAATGCTGACTGTTCCCAGTCATCGTCATCTTGCTGTGACCAGAAGTGTGTTCAAGGAGGACTTGCTCCATGATCTTTGTAGAGACTAAATTAAGACTGATCATCTTGAATGTACCCAGCTTGACATTTTTGGCCCTTTTTTTTTAAATATAAGTGCAACATTTGTTGCTTTCCAGCCATAAACGACCTCCCCTGATATCCATGACCTTTCAAAGACAGTAAAAATTGGCCTTGCGAGAGCACTGGCCTGTTCTCTCAGCACCCTTGGATGCAGCCTCTTGGGTCCTATGGATACGTATGGGTGAAGTTCTCTCAGGCATTTCTGAATGTGTCAGCTGGTTCTGTAAGAGAGCCATACTTAACAATAAAATGTATTCTAGGTCTCTGTACATGTTGTTTCTTCCATTGAGTCGACATTTTCCACTTGAAGAAGTTTGGTTTCCTTGCGCCAGATAACCTTCATGGGCAATGTAATATTTGTTTAGATGAAATTCACTTTAATTACATAACTTTCTGTATGGAATCTTTCTGAATTTGGTGGTTGTGGTAAAAAAATCATATGTGGTAATGGTGGTGGCAGCTCATGATTATGATAGAAGAATGTAATTGTTTAGGTACAGGTAACTGTCTAATTACCTTTTATTCACAGAGCTGTTGATAATATCAGCAGATGAGCCTGAAATCATTGACAGTGAAGACAGTAGACTCTTGCAACTATATTTTTAAATTGGATAAGAAAATGAATAAAAACAAGACATGCCTTCCCATTCTCGGTGCTCACAGCTTAAAAAGAAATACATGTTGTGTTGAATAAAATATCATATTATAAAGCCAGAGGTATCATTAAGAATATAAGGAGTGCACATTAAGTTAACATGTTAATCATATTTTAAACATCACATATTTTAGAAAATCATCATTGTTATTTCCTGAATGACAAAACATTGATTTCAAGCTAAATAAAAAATTACAATTTATATAATAGTTTTTTAATAAAATAAAACCAGCAATGGCTAATAATGCTTTCGAAAAAATAATATTTTACTTGTACGTCACAGCCAGAGGTACGTTTTTCATTATACTCTCAGGAATATGTGTCCCAATTTTAATTATGCCTGAGAAAACTTGAACTGTTTTAAATGTGACTGAGATCTTTTCTGCTTATAATTTGTATGCAATTTCTGCTTTTTGGTTGCTAATTCATAAATTATGAATGTACATTAGCTTCCTAGTGTTTTGCTGGTAAAGTTTTAGAATATTTTAAGAAATGCAAATCATGGAGTCATAGAACATCCCGAGTTGGGAGGGACCCACAAGGATCATTGAGTCCAACTCCTAAAGAGCACTACAGTAAATTCTAGGAAGGAATCCACACATTGAGAAAATGTAGTGATAGGGTATTCGGTATTTATATGTGTGATCTTTTTTGACATTTATATGCCTTATTTCTGTTACCTCAGCCAGAAGGCCAACATAGTCTTCTGACAAAGTCCACTCAGATGTCTTGTTTTTCTTACTGTATGTGTAGGCCTCTTTCTTCCTAACTTGTTGATGGCTATAACATAATTTGTATCTCTGGAGGTTACAGGAAGCTATCATGCTGTCATACTGGAGTTTAGTTATTTATGCAGTGTGAACAGGTTTGTATTATTGGATGCCACCATCTAGCCATGTTAGTGCTTCTGCTTTCCAGCCAGTGGGTCTTTTGACTTACATGTTGTTCCATACGTAACAGTCGTATGGATGAGAAAAGTGTTTGTATGGGCAGGCAATGTGCCTCATTTTGGCTGTGGTATGGGTCCGTGTCTGTGGACTTTCAGATGCAATTGCACCTGCTTGCTGGGAGGTTTGCCTCCACTGTACTCTAGGCATAGCTTAGGCTATCGTTGCTGAGAAAGGCTTTGAACAGTTCCTTATAGCTAAGACTAATACTGATTGTGCAAGAGCTTTTCCTCTGGTCCACCAGAACGGTTTTCAGGTAGAAGCTGGCAGTAAAGCAGAGAACCGTGTGTGTTGACATTCAGTTATTCCTTCCTGTGTGCTGCAGTAGTCTATCGTAAATTATGGCTGCCACATATAGCCTAACTTGTCTGAGGCTGCTTTGAAATTTCTCATCTATTCAAATCTTGACTAACTTGGCTAGCACCGTATCAGCTGTAATCTTGTAACTTTATTGTTTTTATCCTTTTCCAGATCAACAGTCAACATATTAATAGATTTTCTAGCCTTTTTTATTGACTTTGTTGACTCTAATTATGTAGACCTGGAGACAGCTCATACCTATCTATTTTAATTGCTTTTCCTATGTAGGGTAGAGGAAGACTAAAGAAAAAGTATATATGCAGGTATATATCTCAGAATAAGGAATAGACAAGAGTGCTGCATTTAAACTTGTTACACTTAAAATTACTATTTTACACTGCCTTTTTTTAATGCATTTCTCAAATTAATATTTATTACATTTGATCTGTTCCTGACACTGAGTATGTTTTGACTGCTGAAGGGAAAGAGGGAAAGAGCTCATAAATGCCAAAAGATGGGGTGACATGGTGCTCTCTATTGTGGGTTCCAGCAGTTTACATCTGGCAGTTGTTGGTTCTCTCCACGAGCAGATTCAGCACACCTAAGTTGTCAGAAAGCTTACCCAATCAAAAACGTGACTTTTTTTTTCCAAGTTAGTGATTTTTTATCAGCTCAGGAAAGTGTTTGGCAAAAGTCTGAGGGGGTAGGTCTGCACAATTTGGGGGAAGAAGGAGAGATGTGATCCTGTGCAACGTGCTCTAGGTGACCCTGCTTGGCAGGGGGGTTGCACCAGATGATCTCCAGAGGTCCCTTCCAACCTCAACCATTCTGTGATTCTGTGAGAGGATGAGGAAGCAAGCTTTCTTCTGTCTTCTGTCTTATGTCACTGCACAATTACATTGCTTAAACTGTTGATGAAACCTCAGCTTTAGCTTGTACAGATTTGAACTTAAAAACTGTTTTGAGCTTGATTTGGGCTTAAGTGTAGCCTGAAAGCCAGGTGAACAGTGAAGATTTCGCACCTTTTTGGTGCAGCTCTGTAGAAAGTGAAGTTTTTCAAAAGTATTTATTATTACTTATTTTTTTCCTTTTTGAAAAAAGTTTTCACTATCTCCTAGAGTGATAATCCTTTTTATCTTTGTCTCTTTTCTCCAGTCGAGGCCTCTTGCCATGCAGGACATTTTGTGAGGCAGCAAAAGAAGGGTGTGAACCTGTCCTGGGGATGGTAAATGCTTCTTGGCCAGAATTCCTCAAGTGCTCTCAATTCCACAACCAAACTGAAAATGACACAACTGCAAGGGTATGCTTCTCACCACACCAAGAAAAAGGAAAGCAGTGTATGTTTCCATTCTTAACTTTTACACTATGTTCAAGAGTTCCTATTTAATAATGTATTACTTAATTCTATAGCATAAGCTCTGGGATAAAACTATTGTTGCTGGTTCTGTTATTATGTTAGTTCACATTACTGTGATAAAGCCTGGTTGTCAGTAGGTTATAGTTTTGCCATGCTTTAAGTGCTTAGGCTGAATTTTTTTTTAAAGATTTGCATTGGTTTGAGGCTATTTTATTTTGCATTAAAAATTCTGAGCTGTTTCAGGGAAAGAAGGAATGAGAAAAATAACAGGCCCTTTAAAAATGTTCTGCTGACTTTTTCTTTGCTAAGCTCTAGTAATAATAGGTTTGGTATTTGGAGCAGGAACTCAATACACAGGCCAAATTTCAAATGTGTCTCCTTTTTCCTTGCTGTAAAAATGAGTCCAGAGCTGATCAAGATGCAAACTTTTCAAAACGCTGGGTTTGTATACATCCACTGGAGGCTTCTTAGACTTTTGGGAATAAAAGTCTCTGGAAGCCTCTCTAAATATACAGCATTTCCTTCTCCCCAGAGTTGCTGCTCTGTTCTCTAGATGCAATACAGGTGAGATTAGACCCGACAGCAGCAAGCCTGACCTTTTTTTATTGCTGGAGTTCTCTTGCTGGCACCTGAGATTTTACTGCTGATATTCATCATCCCCTGAGCCTAAGTGACAGAGGCTTGTACTGTCCATCGGTAGGTTCCAATTTTGTTTATGACTTTTGGGTGACAACAGACAAGAAGAAATGATACGATGAAAATTATTTTTCAGTTTTGTTTAAAAAACAAAAGGAAGAAGTTATACACACAAGCTACCTTAAAAAATCAGTGAGGTTACACGGTGTATTTTTGAATGTTAGTTAATGCTACATTTAAGATCTGTATAGCTTGGGGTATATCTCCCTGCGCTTTCTGAATATGCATAATGATATAGCCTTTAATAATTGGATCAAGGCTTTTTTTCCAGTGAAATTTTCTGCATCTGTTAGGGCATGTTTTGAGGGGTCATGAAGTAAAGGAGACTGTTGTGCAATACCTGTCCTCACCTGTGGGAACATTTGTAATGGCTGCAGTGGCAAAATACACGAAGAGGGATAGCATTTTCTTGAAGGTGGCTGAGTGCTTTCTGGAAAAACTGAACAATGTCCACAAGTCTCCAGCTCCATAAGTTCCTATGGGCTTCTGGGCAAGCTGATGTAGTGAAAGCCACTGGGAACTGTGTTTTGATTATATGAAATAAATATATGCTAAATATGCTGAAAAATTAGGTCTCATGGGCCTCTCCAAATGGGAAGCATTTTTTTTTTCCATACTTCAGCTTCCCTTTTGTGAAATGGGAATAAAACTGTCCTTTTAGCTCAGAGGGATGCTGTAACCATATGTGTATTGATGCCTTTGATATCATAGTGGTGAACATCCTACATGTTAGGAATGAATCATTTTGTCTTCATGGCAGCCTCAAATAATGAATAAGGTAAGAGGCTGTAGTGTAAATATATAAGGATGGTAAGGGGTTGTACACGGAGCAATGAGAGTAGCTGTGGTGTTTTTACCCTGCTGGGCAGCTGAACCACCACAACATCCCCCTCCTCAAAAGAAGAGGGGGAGAAGAAAGTATAATGGAAAGAAAAAAAGGCTCACGGGTTGAGATAAGGATAATTTAATTAAAGGGAAAAGAAAGAGGAAAAAAACAAGCAAAGGCTGCACAGACACATAGAGGGAAGAAAAAAAAAATTCTCTGCTTCCCGTCAACATATGATGTTCGGCTATGTCCTGGGACGCAGAGCCTCAATACCTGCAGTGGTTGTTTGGGAGGACAGACGTCTTTGTAACAAAAGCCCCCCCCCTTCTCCTTCCCTTTCCCAACTTTTATTGCTGAGTGTGACATCATATGGTATGGAATATCCCTTTGGTTGGTTTAGGTCAGCTGCCCTGGTGATGTCCCCTCCCCACTTCTTGCCCACCCCCACCTACTGGCTTTGGGGGGGTCTGGAGAGAGCCTTGGTGCTGTGCCAGCACTGCTCGGCAGTAGCCAAAACACTGGTGTGATACCAGCGCTGTTCTAGCTACAAGTGCAGAGTACAATGCTATATGGTCTGCTGCAGGGAAAGTTAACTCTATCCCAGCCAGACCCAGTACAGTAGCTAGCAATGCTCAGTAAGTGATTAGCATATCATTAATTGGTTACACTTCTTCTTAGCATAGAAAGAGATATAATTCTGAAAAAGCAACAGGATGTTAGAGACCTGGGTTTCATGCATGTGTGGTACACATACTGAATACAAGGTATGATACAAATATGCCTATTAAATTTTGACAAACTATAGATGGCTGAACTTTTCAAATGCCCCAACAAATCTGGGTAATTGAACCTTTAGATCAAGCTGGAAGAGATCACTGACTTCTGAAACTTTCAAGTTTCAGAATATCTTCTGACTAAAATGGTATATTTAATATTTTATAATGCTAGAGAAGAGTATGTTAGACTAGTGCCTGGTTGATTATTCTTCCATAATCTTTATGGCAGAATTTATATCTCTGTGATAGTAAACTATAAATTACAGAAAAGTACACAGTGGATGCTTGCTGTTTCTCGCTAGCGGAAAATATCTAGAGCCAGTTGTGAAATTCAGTGCTGTATCTGGCAGACTGGAGACCCAGGCCGCTTACTGGCAGCTCTGACATCCTGTTGTATAAAACAAAAGGCATTTTTAATTTATTCATGAACTATTGTGCACAATACTTGGGTATGAATAGCTTTCATGTAGAATGATAAGCTGTAAAGAATATTTTGACATTTTTCATATAAAAAGAATGTTTCTAACGTAATTCATGTTTGACTGAAAAAGGTAGGAGGCTGGGTTTCTCCCAGGCAGTGAACTGTTACAGCATACATACCTGATGTGGCCACAAAAGTACCGAATGTACTGGAAAATTTGAGCTGTGTACCTTTATAGTAAAACCATCTGAATGTTTGAAATGAGTCACAGCGAAAAAGGTGCAATACTCTAGACAGGGTTGCATCAATCACGTTGATATCCTTTCACAAGTGGCAAAAGAATATCCAATAGCTGACAAGATCAGCTACTCTGAAAACTAAAGTTTCAGGAATCCAGCTCTTGAGATTTAAGAGAGATAATTGAACTGGTTTCACAGTTCAAATGTGTAGTGAGGGAATGAGGGGGAGCATCATCAGGCTCTCAGAATCTCAGAAATCTCAGAAACATTCCTGGGGGCTGCTATGCATATCCCTACTCACGGAAATATTCCAGCTCTGTTTTTCCTGCTTTCAACTGTCACTGTGTTTTTCTGTTGTTTTATATGCTTTGACCAGACAGCACAGCTGGTGCTGTTAAAACTGTGGAGAAAAAAGCAGAGTAGCTTGAATAAGAAGTAAAGGAACACAATGAGCTGACTTACATTAACGGAGTTCTCAGGAAAGCCCTGACATTATCACAGAATCACAGAATCACAGAATTGTTCAGGTTGGAAGAGACCTCCAAGATCACCTAGTCCAACCTCTGACCTAACTCTAACAAGGCCCACACTAAACCATATCTCTAAGCTCAACATCTAAACGTCTTTTAAAGACCTCCAGGGATGGTGACTCAACCACTTCCCTGGGCAGCCCATTCCAATGCCTAACTACCCTTTCGGTAAAGAAGTTTTTCCTAACATTCAACCTAAACCTCCCCTGACGCAACTTGAGCCCATTCCCCCTCGTCCTGTCGCCAGGCACGTGGGAGAAGAGACCAATCCCTACCTCACTACAGCCTCCTTTAAGGTACCTGTAGAGAGCGATAAGGTCACCCCTGAGCCTCCTCTTCTCCAGGCTGAACAACCCCAGCTCCCTCAGC
>VXAA01007033.1:1392904-1518025 GCA_013399115.1 Anseranas semipalmata
TAAACCCATGCTGACTGGGCCCGATCGCCTGGTTGTCCCGCAAGTGCCGCGTGATGACACTCAAGATAATCTGCTCCATGAGCTTCCCTGGCACTGAGGTCAAACTAACAGGCCTATAGTTCCCCGGGTCCTCCCTCCGGCCCTTCTTGTAGATGGGCGTCACATTTGCTAGCCGCCAGTCATCTGGAACCTCCCCTGAGAGCCAGGACTGCTGATAAATGATGGAAAGCGGCTCGGCCAGTTCCTCAGCCAGTTCTCTCAGTACCCTCGGGTGGATCCCATCGGGCCCCATCGACTTGCGTACATCCAAGTGCCGTAGCAGCTCGCCAACCACTTCCTCGTGGATTACGAGGGCCACATTCTGCTCCCCATCCCCTTCCACCAGCTCAGGGGACTGGGTATCCGGAGAACAACTGGTCTCGCTGCTAAAGACTGAGGCAAAGAAGGCATTAAGCATTGGTGTAGATGCACTTCAGCTGGGCCATCGCCTTCTCCCCCGGCCTTGCCATCGTTCCCCCTGGCACGCCTCTAACCAGCATTATTTCATCATTATGTTTTAATGAATATAAATGGCAAAATTCTTTCAAAAGCAGCAGTGAGGCTTCTGGCTCTTTATACAGTGAAATTTTGTAAGCAACAGTACAGAGCTGTCAAACAATGTTCACTTTTTCATTACACTGAAGAGGCATTAAGAAAGTCTGCTTCAGTTATTCTGTTAAAAAACGATGCCCAAGAGGCCTGAACTGCTCCTCATAGCAATGAGATTTGTAATAAATGGTACTATTTAAGCTCTATAAAAGACAGTGCATTAAAAATTAAATACAGAATATAAATTCCATTGCATTGTCATGTTACATATTATTTACATGGTTAGTTCTAAAAGGTACAAAAAAGTATGTAACAAAAAAATGCCAAGACCTCATTTCCAATACAAAAAACTGTTTTTTAAATAGCTATAGGTTGTGCCAAATTGTGAAAATATTTTTCATAGCATGTTTTCAAGAAGAAGGTTACAGTTTTGTCTTATAAGATTTTTTCTCTGCACAGATATTTTTTGCAATGTTTCAAGTAGTGAAAGTTAAATATATGAAAGCACATTTTCTCCACATGCCTTTTATTGCAAATCCTCCTGTGATCACAGTTTCATTCTTATTGGAGTGAATGCTTTGGGTTTTAGTCCCGACTCAGATTTAATGGGGACATTGACTTACTTTTTTTTCTTTATGTTAGTTTCCTAAAATATATTGCTTTATGCAATATGACTTTACATATTGTAATGGTTTCTAGGTATTCTAATCATCCCTATATACTACAAATGTATATGCCTTGCTATTAATAGTTAAACTTTATATCTGTAAAAAGGAAGGAATAAATAATAATAATAATAATAAAGTCATGAAAAGGAAAGATAAACTGTGAACCCTATGAAATTCTAAGTAACACATGCAATAATAAGTAACACATAGAACCTTTCTGTTGTTTAAAAATTTTTTGTGAACTTTTACGCACTGGTTATTGCAGTAGTTTTTCATTTTTTCAGTTGGATGCAGTCTTTTAATTAAGTTTATCTGGTTAGAAAAGTTATAATTGGTGATCAGGAAAACCATTGCTGATATCCCAGATAATCTCCCTTCTTGGCAAAAACATAGAAATTAATTATTGTACATGTTGATAAATGCCCTGCATGAAAGGGCTAAATGCATGAGTAATTGGTGTGAGCTCTTTTAGCTGTTCGAAGATGACACCACAGGAGCTCTTAGCCTGTTTTAATCTGGATAAGAAGCATTCAATTGGAGCACCACATTAAGAATATTAGCAGTAGTCACTTACTGTTTATGCATGCCATTTTAAGGTACTGTAAAAACAAATAGTTCACAGATTTATTAATGCCACAACTACAGACTTCAGCAGAATTTGTTTCTCTACTATGGTTATAACATTGCCTTTACCCAGGTTTACCTTTGAGTTTCGCAGTAGCTCAGCTGAGCAGTTAAAACTTTCTTCTAGTGACTCTTAACCATACACTACTTTGTCCTGCATAAGCTACCACAGTGCAAAAAATACAGAAAATACTTAAGAGAATGAATATAATGTATGCAAAAAAGCTACTAATTTTCTTGACCAAATATGCTGAGCTAATGCAGATCTTATTTTGCTTTGTTTTTTTCCAAGCATCAAACACCAATAGGAATTGTTCTGATACTTTTTTTTTTCCCCATGGTGCCCAGTTTATCTTTCAGGACTTTTCACACTGGTATGGATTTAGAGAATTTGCTTTGAGAAATAGCTTTGAACAGAGACTCAAGCAGTAGAGACTCAAGGCAGTATCTGGTTACAACCAGGTATTTATTTTTTTTGTAGGCAATGAGAGGCTAATTATACACATCCAATACAGAATTGATTTGAGAAATATCTTTTAAAATCAGGAAGACATTATCTTTCTTTTGTGCCCTTGCATTCATTTAATGCAGTGAAAAGAAGACAGAGATGATGTGTATATCCGTAACACTGATATTGACCAGCTGTAAGACCAGCAATAGTTTTTTGAGGCACACAAAATATTTTTTCGGAATTGTGGTGGTGTTTCATGTGAGGAAACATTCACAGTTGAAGGAAGTCTTTCTCCCAAGCACTCATTCTTTACTTTTGTTGACTTAACATTTTATTTTATTACGTCCATCAAGTTGTTTTTTTTTCTCCCATTCTGCCTCCCCCACCATCTGCCTGCCTTCCTGCTCTTTGCCTACTTCAATTCCAGCTTGGAGTCTCCCACGTGGCCTTTTTAGGACACTTCACTTGATTGGAAGAGAAAGGTCTCTTGTGTTCCTACACCACAGGGTTTTGCATCATAGGGAGTCAGAGAAATGAACAGTTTTTTATGGGGAGGGAGTTGCCAACTTTCCTAACTCTGTGATCGTGATCTTAGTATCAAAACTTTCTATAGCTGACAACCACAAGATGCATACACTGTACCTCAGGGTACATAGACTATAGGGAGCAGGTGATGAAAATCTGCAGGCAAGAGAATACAGGGATTCCTCTGGGTCCTACTGTGCTATTGTGACTGTAATAATGACTGTATTGAATCAGACCAGAAGTCCATCTAGCTTGTAATACTGCCTCTAAAAGCTGCTCTAAAATTACATGCCCACAGAAGAATAGAACAGGGCAAGACTGCGTGGCAATACTTTTCCAAAATCCTCCTGAATTTACCATCTATTTGAGATTCAAGGACTTTTCAGTACTTTTTGACCCACCATAATTTTTTCTTCTATTGTTTTGTCCCTTTGTTTCATGAATCTACATTCATTTTAGTATCCATGGTATCCTGTTGCAAGGTGTTACAGCTTATCTCTGCATTATATGAAAAATACCACTAATTGCTTATTTTTAGAGCAATTTTATTTGATACATCCTAGTTCTTTCATAGCATTAGACAGTAAATGTTGACTCTTCTTCACTTTAAAAAAAAATTAGCAGCACTTTTCATGGTCATTTTCACAGATATACAGTGCTTTAGCTGTTAGTATGCCTTGAAATGCAACCAGATAATATATTTGCTCCAGTTTGTGCTATCTGCAGCTATCCAGGGACCTGCCTGCATAATCCTCTGTAGATGGCATTCCAGTAATCTAGCTGAGAAGTACAGCACATAAATGATCTTGGCACTTCAGAGACATTTTTGATACTATAGCAGCTGGAGGTAAAATAAAGCTTTTTTTTTTTTTTTTTTTTCTTTTTGCCACCAGTGGTGTTTAGTCAGGTATTTTGGAAGCTTTTCCAGACTGTAAACCTTTCTGGCAAAGTTCTGAAATAAGCACCTGCAAATCGTTTCTCTGTCAGCAAGGATTGCTTCCATTTTCTTTGTGTTCCTTTCATCTAACATTGTGTCTTCTTCAGGAGAAGTGTTTGTTTTAGTACATAAGACAAGGCTTTTATCATTTCCATTAAAATCTGATATTTGGAGATATGATCAAATAGTTAACCTTCTGGAAACCTCTTCTTGCACAATCTTAGTAGAAGGCATAAATTAATTTCATTGGAGCTACAGTTCACAGTGTTTGTGCTCTCCTTGCCCCGAGCACTGCCGTGGCTGGACCAAACATATCCAGTCATGATCTGTTAGCAGACTGCAGTAGGTGAGATACATTTTTCTTACGATTCCTTCCAATTCCTGCTGAGTGCTAAAACTGAGAGCAGTCTGCATATGACGTACAAGATAAATAGGAAGATGTTCACATTAAAAAGCATGTTAAGATGCTTCTTAAGAAATGGAGAAGTAGATTGTGGTGGAAATCAGAATGAACAGAATAGGGTAGGGAAGTATTAGGAAGGGAGAGTCAGAATGGTTACTAAGAATTAGGAAGGGAGAGTCAGAATGGTTTATAAGAACATGAAAACACTTTTTTCCACAACCTAGAAGTGAATGTGGAACTCCAGACTCTTTGTTCTTCTGATCTCTAAGAAAAACAGTCAGATAAATATCCTCACTGTTTTTTACCTTTGTTCTCCCAAGCCATACTGGCATATTCACAAGGAACATAGAAGTCTGTTATTGCTGCTGCCTTACTACAAATGAAGATCTGTACTGATGGCAGAGATCAATAAGCAAATCAAGATGGTTCCTCTAATGGTTCTTTTTGATCTATCTATGCTGTATTCTTTTTTGAACATGCAGAAAGTTGCATAAAAACCCAATTTAGAAGAATGTAAGATTTCCAAGTCAGTTAAAGTTGCCTTCCCAGCCTTAAATAAACTTTCTTGTATGATGAAATACCATCTTTTGATTATGTGATCTTCTATTTTTAACTGACATCATTGTCTATGAGATAAACACTGGTCTGAAGAGAATTAGAGCTCATACTGCGGAAGGCTGTTGTTTCTAGGCCCCACTGTAGTGCTTATTAATTGTAGAGACTGGAAAATGCGATGTATAAGGCAGAGAACTGGAGGAACAAAAAGATCAGCTCATAATAAAGAAAATGTGCTGTTATCATATAGAATGTGATTCTTTCCCTATCATTGTTTCAGAGACCACATGTAATGTTAAGCAAGACACTGGAATAAAAATTTTCATAGTTGTTCTTTGTATATCTGGGGTTCATTTGCAACTGAAACATGTTCTTGCAGTTACAACCGAAGGTAATAGGAGAGTCTTTCCAGAAAAAAAATAAAATAAAATCACATACTGAAAATGTCTTAGATTGGACAGTGGAAGTTATTATTCATTAGTTCTTATAACTTTGACCTTAATTTCTCAATGCCTTTTTTCCCCTGTAAAATGAGAATGTGATTGCTATCTTATATTATGTTGCTGCTAAAACTAATATATTTTGCAGTTTGTAATACCCCTCCAAAATTGGTAGAAAAGAGGTGAGGCTGTACCATTTCGGGTAAAAGTCAGGAAACACGTCCAACCACACAGTGAGTAGTGAGAGGGACCTACTGAGAAGCACATTATAAAGCAAAAAAAGCATGGTGCTGGTGGTTTTGCCTCACTTTGCATCTGATTAAGAGGCATACTGTTAAACAGCACAGACGAGTAGAAAAATTTTGTTTTGAAGTGTCTTATGTATTTTGGACACCTTTCTGCAAAGTTAGAAACCTTCTTTAAAATGCATAAGTAGTTTTCAATTCAATAACCCTGGCTCCATACACAACTGGAAAGTAATATTTTTGTAGCAAAATCAAGATCATATGCTGCCCAAGTGGAGAGTGCACCTGGGAATGTAATAAAAAAGATTTTGAAATTATTCATATAAGTTTTTATTACAGACACATTTTTCATACAAGGGTGTGTGTGTCAGTTGACAAAAGATTGCCCCTTTTCTTGGGGATGATAAAATAATATTTCAGGCTTAGAAAAACATGTAAATATTTAAAAAAAGTAATTCACTGCTGCCAAAAGTCAAGAGCAAAAATGAAGGTGCTGAGAGTGTGTGTGCATGTCTATCTATTGCCATAATGCAATAGAAAGAACAGTTATACTAGAACCACAAATAAAATTGGAAATCTGGACAATTAAATGCACTTGCAGTCAGCACAAACTGGAACTATTTTGTCATTTTTGAAAACCATAATCTGAATGTCAAGTGCTCAGCGGTACATCACAGCATCCACTGTGCAATGAGTGGTTCAGCAAATTGTGAAGAATATCACATTGCTGTACAGAAAGGCTGATCATGAGCAGAAACAATTTTATTTTTTATAGGCACATTATAGGCTCCTTCTTTAGTCTCAAGGGTAGATTTAACAGGTGTAATAGTCTTTTCATGACTGCTTGTTGAGGTCTTCTAAAATGGGTCATTCACTGATGGCAGTTTTAAATGGATTTGTTCTATCTCAAATATTTTATTGTTTCCATTGAGATTTATCTTTCAGGTTTTTCTCTTGGCCTCCTTGCATTCAGTGATGTTCCTCTGAGAGCTTTGTTTTCCAAAGTGGAAATACATTTCAGTCCCTATGGGAAATCTTGAATATCAGTTAATCTGTGTGAAAATAAGCTCATAAGACTCCTGCAGCATTGACTTCATAGTACTGAGGTTAATTATTTTTCTCCTCAAATCACTTCAGTCTCCTGTCCTT
Organism: Anseranas semipalmata; assembly: GCA_013399115.1. Taxonomy (NCBI): domain Eukaryota; kingdom Metazoa; phylum Chordata; class Aves; order Anseriformes; family Anseranatidae; genus Anseranas; species Anseranas semipalmata. Next base: position 1,399,490 of record VXAA01007033.1, read on the forward strand.
CAGCTTTTCACGTAAAAAAAAAAAAAGGCATAACACCTGCTACCCTCCAATCTAAAGCACTGTAAGATCTTTAAATAAAAGCCATATGTTTGAGATTTTAAGAAAAAATGTTTTCTTTTTTTGATGCAGAGTCACAGAATGGTTGAGGTTGGAAGGGACCTCTGGAGGTCATCTGGTCCAACCCCCTGCTCAAGCAGGGCCACCCAGAGCAGGCTGCCCAGGACCATGTCCAGGTGGCTTTTGAATATCTCCAAGGAGGGGGACTCCACAACCTCTCTGGGCAACCTGTACCAGTGCTCAGGCAAATACACTTACTAAAATCAAAAGGTACATCACGAGAATGAATTCCTGAAATTCTATGAAACAGTATGGCTTAAAAGCCAAATAAATCACATAAAAATTGATGTCACAGCATGGAGAGTCAATATTTATTACTTCATGTTTCTCATCTCTTTCTACCTTTCATCTTTTATATCCTTAAATTGTATCTGCATACTTTGTGAAACACTCCCAGATTTCATCAGCATCACTTTGCTTTTCATTTTGTTTCATTTTAGTATTTGTATCTTCTGAAGATATATAAAATGAGATTACTTGTATGCTCTTAAATTACTTCATAACAGCCTGTTTTGTTGGGAGAGATTGAAAAGAAGTTTCCCTCCTTTTGTAAATGAAATGTTGGCTCCAGGAAAAGGAGTTAAAATGAGATGTTAGCAGTGTGTGAGCTTGGGGACTGACCTTTCATTTAAGCTCAGTTTTTGTTTGCCTAAGAATGTGCTTAATGAACACATTATTGTGGTTAATACTTCACTTTTCAGGATAATGGTTCTGTATGACACTTACATTAGGAATTCTACCGAGTGCAGCACCAAGTAAAGTGTTGACATGAACATCATCATAGTCATTGATTTATTAATGCCTTCATCTGAAATTTATGCAGTTATCTTTGTGCTTTCACTTCTATCATTTACTGCATTGCTAAACTAAGGTCATAAAAGCTTATGCTACTAAAAATTATGTAATTGGATATTCAGTTAATTTTACTTAATTTAAAGTGTATTCTGCATGAATATACTTGTAGGTAGACATTTTTTGAGGAATATAAAATTATGACAAAAATTCTCTGTGCTTTTTTTTTTTTTTTGCTTTTGAGATGTAGATTAAAAATATATTTCACGGACTTTGTTAAGCATCAGGTTCAGAGAATAAAGGGAAGAGAAATAAGAACTGCAACCCAGGGAAAAACACAAATTTAGATATTTTAAAATGGGAAATATGGAGCTATGTTTTGAGCGGGTGCAAAATGACATTACTGGTGGAAGAGATTCTCTAACTACTGCTGGTGCTGACACTGCTGGTTTGTCATACCTGTGATTTGCTTTGTGGTAAACTTTGAAAGCTGCAATCACAGATTTTTATTGTTCTTGTCATGAATTACAGTGGAATTTCTGTGAGTAGAATTTTGAACTTTCATGTGATTTTATTGTTTGAACTTGCTGTTTTTACACATGGATACATTTAATAGCTTTACACTGGCAAAATGATAGTTTTTTTTTCCTCTGTCTCTGAAAGCTATTTCTCATTTCAGATATGTATACTTAAAAGAAAGTTTTTTTTTTGTTTTTGATTTTGGGTTTTTTTGCTGATCTTTTACTGAAGATGAAACTTTCTGTTTGTTTAGCTTTGTTGAGTAGCCTTATTGCTAGCTGTTGCTTTTGAAAACAAACAAACAGATTCCATACTGAATGGTTTTTTTTACTTGACATCTTTATTTTTCATCATCATATAATTTTCACTTGATACCTTTCCCCATCTGTGTACTTTACAGGGATTTTCTCCGCCAATGTTTTTTAAGGGAAAGGCTTGGAAGTTTGGTCTCTATTACAAGGACTAGGGTGTAAACAAATTATTGGTAATCCGTGTCTATATATTTTAAGTGTCTTGAAGGACTTGATTCTGAAGGTGTTATGAGCTCCCTCCCTCTGAACATCATGGCTCTGCAAAGGCATCTCCAGTTGGATACCCTAAGATCTAGGTTTTTTTTTTGTCTCTCTAGGTATCTCAATTCCCGATATGTTGAATAGCAGTGGTGATTGTCTTCTAGCGTTCGGGGATTTATAAGGATATTTGAAGAATCCTTCCCCTATAGAAAGCATCTGTGCTATGACACTGTTAAGTCTTTACCTGGTAATTTTGTGCCTGAACACCTAGGCTGGGAATGTTTACAGCATTTGTTGTAACTGTAGTTGGATATTTCATGCAATGCGTCTATTTAATGGAAAGAGCTTGTTTAATCCCATCCTAAGGTCAGTATTAAAAGAGTTACTCTGTAGAGGTGCTTTTTAGAGGTAAAGATAGGTTGAATCTTACTGATTAACTTAGTCTAGATACCTGTATTTTAAATAACAAAAGTTCAATGAAAATGCCAGCTTGAACTTGCTTGAATTTGATTAATTTGGGGTTTGTTCCTTAAGTGTATCAATTAAGACTCAATCTTCTAAATGTATTTCATTGCTGCTTATTTCTTTAACATATTTAAAGTTTAACATATATTCTTTCTTTCTTCTTTTCCAGCAGTGTGTGGAGGAGAGGAGAGTTTCTTGTGTGCCAGTGGGATCTGCATCCCAGGGAAACTGCAGTGTAATGGCTACAATGACTGCAATGACTGGAGTGATGAGGTCCATTGCAGTAAGTTTCTACACCCTGCAGTGCTCTGTTAAAGCACTGAATCCATTCAGGGAAGCCTAAAAATTAAAGAAGTCTGTTGGAACAGGCTAAGAGCTTTGCACAGTATTTGCATACAATGACATTTGGACTTTCTCGGTTGCCACTGTTCACCTTTGCTCACTCTTGCTGCAGAATGTGTTTTAGATTTATCAAAGTTTATGCTTGGAAGAAGATTTCATTAGCAGTTTAGAGCTGCTAAGATTTCTGAAAGGAGCCATATGGAAATTAGAAATATTTTGGGGTGACTTGTTTTTTAAATGGGTCAGTAACATGCCAAAAAGAGCACTTCTGTTAACAAACTGAAAACTGTTAGGTGTATCTTTTTCCTAGTCCTTGGCATTAATTTTACAGCAGAAGCAAAAACATCTGTTTAGGAAGTTCTCTTGGCCTCAGCCCTGGATGTGGTAGAAAAGGAAAATGAGTATACATGCTTAATACCTTAATTTCTTATTTCATTCTCTGTAGCAGTGTGTATTTTCAGAGTTCCAATGCGTTCTTCCATGTTGATAAAAACATCCTAGGATTACTACCACCTTTAGAAAAGCTGAGTAAATGTACAGTATGAAAGCAATGGAAATGAAAAAAAAAAATAGAAAGAGAAAAGGTAAATGTGGAACATGGACTAAATAGTGACTATAGTAGGACATGATGACACAAAACAGTGCTGTGCATTCAGACTTTTGAAACTGTCAGACCTTGGGTTGAATTTCTGTGACTCCCCTCAGAAGATTTGTTCTCATTAGTGATGTAAGGAGCCTGGGCATTCCAAGACTCATAAAGCCACTTTTAAGAAAGTTGCTGATAGGTTTTATCTGGGATACTCCAAGGAATAAATGATGGCTGCAATTTCCTCCTGGTCTCAATACGAATGAGGCTAGAGCTTACTTTTTGCTTAATAGCCTACAATTTCTTTAATGGAGGTTTATATATGTTCTATTACACAAAAACTATAGCATATTTTATGTCTGACAGTGTCAACTTCAGTTTGTAATGTAAGCTAAAAAATTAAAAAATGTCTGTCAGTCCCAAGTTCCATTAGAAATGGGAAAAGAAATTAGTAATGTAAGAATAAAAACATTATATGTCTTGAAAAAACAAGCATTATAATGTCATGAGTTAAAACTACTTTTAAAAGAAAGCCTGTGTGTAAAATGACACAGGGTTTATAGGCAGAGGATGTCTTCTATTTGATCACCTGGTAAGAGCTGGGGAGTAGGGGTGGAGATGAACTTTTGTCAAATAAGCAGGAGTTACAGAGCAGAAACAGCAACCCTGAAGGAGGACTTATTTGCCTGAAAGTTTGTCTGATAAAAGATTGTCTTTCTTGCAGTCCTTGTCCCTCTCAAATTGTAAAGTTGCTGCAATCGGAGGAACATTTTCACCAAAACATATTAAAACATGGAAATACACCATTAAGACATTCAGGACATTACTGTTACCTTGTATTAGTTATTTTTATTGCCAATACTAACCCTAAAATTACAATTTATGCACAGCAGTGCTTTATTCCTGGTTATTAAGTCCAAACTTTATCTGTGTTATAGGAAAGTTTTATCTAGCATGAAATTTATTTTAAATTTTTTGTTGTTAACCCTGGGGATGGGGGAAAAGGCGCATATGAAACTATCAGCAGTTTTGGCTTAGAGTAAACAGGCTGAAGAGGGTATAAACACATAGCTCAGTTCTAGGCTTATTTCTGCTCCATTAATTGCTGAGGAGCTGTTTTGTCTTCATAAGGAAGGTAAGCAACAAGTGTTGGGAATATAGATGGAGAAAAATATTTGGGCTCTTTGTTCTAGCAAACAAACTTTTGCAGCAGTCAATTGATTAGGAGCAGAAATTACCCAGAAATGCAAGTATTTCTACTGCTGGCGTCTTGTGAAGAGACCACGTGAGACTCCTCACAATCTACATGATTGTTAGGAGATCCTGAGTTGGTTAGAAATGTAAGGAGAGTCTTTTTGTTACAGTTACTTCACAAATGACATTAAAAGGCTTTTAAAGTTCAAGTTTTATTAGAAGGTAAAGAATAATAATTAACTCTTTTTCTCAGCCGATTCTGCTCTGAGCTCTTTTGCCCTTGGGAAGTTTCCTTCTCTGTCACAGTGGAGCTCTGACCATGTATCTGTTCCCTGACCTTTCCTGCATTGTTTCAGCCTCTGATATACTTCAGGCTCACTCCTTATTGAATTCTTGCTCTGCCTCCTCTTCTCTGTAAGAGCTGTAATGTAACATAGAACTGCATGCAAGTGAGATTTCTCAGGGCTGACAATAATGGCGATGATAATTAAGTTTTTTTGGGGGGGAAGTAGATTTCTCTCATCTGTAAACTGTATTGGAAATCACAGTAGTTCATTTCATTCTGATATATGTTAATAAAGTTAGTCGTCAGTGTGTATGGGCAGCGGCATTTAAACCTTCAGAAAGCTAAAAGTAAAGTAGGATTTTATAAAACCAATATCTTGAAAAATGTTTCTGTAAGTATGCTTTACAATTTGAATTAAAATATTCTTGTTTGTTTGTATTTGGATTTAAATGTTTTGTATTTGTGACCTAAGCATATCTACTGTTACATTTCCCGATATGAGAATGGGGAAGGTGAAACTGCTGCCAGATAATTCCAGTAAGATTTTGAACTTCACATATTATGGTACAATATGTATAACAAACTGATATAAGTGATTTACCTTTATGCTATGTTTGAAAATCAAACAATTCAAATTAATCATTGTTTCTGTAGGAAATTAGTGTGGAAAACCTTAGTGGAGAGACCTTATTGTTAAGAAAGGCAATATTTATCCTAAGCAAAACTGATTTCATTCACTTGCAGTCATTCTCATTGATTTCATTCTCTCACCCTCAGTGTGTATACAAGTGGTCTGGCTGGGATCTCATGTGTTTGACAGGGAGGATGGAAAACACTAGCTTTTGTGTCATTTAATGTTTTGGTTTCTTCTTGGTTGGCAAAGATGAGTTAATGTTAGACAGATAAGCATTTTACAGCCCTAGGGAGTGCGTATTTTTTGGAAAATGTTTCTGTGACTTACATTTTTTCTTTTTGGCTTTCCTTGTGTCTCCAAGTGTTGATCTTGTTTCCTTATCTTTAGGTCAAGCTGTTCTTCATCTTCTTGCCGTCTGATCATTTACATGAAGTCAAATTTACACTGCTCTGTAGCAATTAACATATAGCATTCCTTTAAAACTTGTTCTGCTCTGTCTTTTGATGCTGTCACACATACACACATTTCATTTCATATTTAATTCATACCGATCTTAATATTTCTGTTAGCCATCTCTACATTTCCTCCCACAATTTTGTTAAAGACAGCTGCAGTAATAGCACAGCAGCTTGCTTGTCTGCTGCTTTAGGGCTAATTCCAGTAAGCTGGTGGGTGCATTGATCTGTGGTTTTAGTGCCCTGATCAGTTCATTCTATAGCAGGATCATGTGATAAAAGATGAAGCCCATTCACTTCAATACCTTTGGTCTTAAAGGTACTGCTCAGTCAGGTTTGGTTCATAATTTCCAGATAAAAATCATGCAGATGTAACCACATGCATTCCCCTGGAACATGCAGGTTCCTGTTGAAGCTTCCCTCATATGCAATCCCCCCCAAAAGGACTTCTTACATTTGTTTTAGATGCCACCAATTTGAAGAGATGTCTCTGGTTTCTAGTTATGAAGATACATACTTCAGTGAGGGAGTCATCTGTCCCTGTGCAGTTGACTTTATTTGAGTTAAAGGTCTAAACTGGCCCTGTGGAGAATCAATTGAGAGAATTAGAAACTTGTGATGCATGAGTCATCTGATTTTAATCGGATATTTTAAATGGACTGTATGCTTTAGAAACTAAATGATGTAGACATCTGTAAAGTTGTGTGAGATGAATCTTACAGTTGTGCCTCCTTAGTTTTAGTGTTGAAAATTATATATGTTATGAAATGTAGAAATGTAGAAGCCTCTGGTTTTCATCTTTTTCACATCAGTAGTTCTTCCTGGATTCTGCTTTTAAAGATTCTGCATCAATAAATTGATCACTTCTCTACTCCTGGCTCTTGATATGCATTTTTCTCTTCTTCTCTGTGGTAGGTCATAAGTATTATGCAGGCAATAGTTAGGCTTTAGCAGAATCCTTCCCTCATTTTGAAAGTACAGTTTCATTTGTTATTACTTGGAAATGTCACCTTTTTACACAGCTGCAGCCCAAAGCTGATATTTAGGGTTTCATCATGTTGCTTATGCCATTTAGTCTGTGACCTTGAGTGATGGAAGGTATCAGGTGAGGAATCAGAATTCAGATCAGCAAGCTATCACACAGAAACACGAACAGGAAAGAATCTGTAACACTGATCTACAAATGCATAAATTATCAGTGCCAAAACTTGGAACTCTCAGGAGGACCTTAATGATTAAATCTTACACATAATGTAGCAAATGCAACAGTCTCTAACATCCCTCTGGTTGCACGTGCACACACACTTTCTAATATTTATATTCACTTCCTCATCAGGTGAATTTCTCAGTCATACTTCTTAAGTACTTCTCAAGTTGAACAAGATGAAGAAGATCATTTTAATAATAAAATACAAAAGAAAATGTTTACACATATGTGCCACTGCATGCCACACTCCAGAATAGTGTCTTGTTGAATTAAGGCTTTATTTACCCCTAGAGGCAGCAGAATTTGTATATTGAGTCCTTGCCCTTTTCTTTAAAATAAACCTAATAAAATAAAATAGGCATATATATTTAGAATGCAGGATTCCTAAAACCATCTCTGAGTATGGTTAATGGTCAGGAGGATATATGATGCAATAGTGATGTGATGAAAACAGAGTATGTGTGAACAGAGATCTGAGGGTTGTTGAATGCAAAAGATTGATCAGGCTTTAAAATATACTTGGGTTTAGTGGAGTATGGAATAGAAATTTGTATTTAATTTTATGAAAACTGGGCTTGTTCCATCATTAACAAAATTTAAGCTGAGCCTGTTACAAATGGAAAGTGCAAAGTGCTCTTATTCTGATGGAAGTAAGTAGCTGTCTATATATTATTGCCAATACCTTGATGAAAATGTATGTTAAGACTGTTAGATTTTCTGGAATTAAATGATCTTTAAGGTCCCTTCCAACCCAAGACATTCTATGATTCATATTCACTTATTCCAAGTGAATCTTATTTCCTGAAAGGAAATCTGTATTCTTTTTCTTCACTCTGTGTGGGCCTGAGAGCTGCCATTAAGGCACATGCAAGACAAGGAGGTGATTTGAGACAGCAAGCACAGCTTCACCAAGGGCAAATCACGCCTGACCAGTCCGGTGGCCTTCTACAATGGAGTGACTGCATCAGTTGACAGGGGAAGACTGACGGATGTCATCTACCTGGACTTCTGTAAGGCCTTTGGCACCGATCCACATGACATCCCGATCTCTAAATTGGAGAGAGATGGATTTGAAGGGNTTGATACAAAAGAAGGAAGAGATGCCATCCAAAGGGACCTGGACAAGCTTGAGAAGTGGGCCCACGTGAACCTAATGAGGTTCAACAAGTCCAAGTGCAAGGTGCTGCACCTGGGTCAGGGCAATTCCAGACATGAGTACAGATTCAGAGAAGAACACATTGAGAGCAGCCCTGCAGAGAAGGACTTGGGGGTACTGGTGGATGAAAAGCTTGACATGAGCCAGCAGTGTGTGCTCGCAGCCCAGAAGGCCAGCTGCATCCTGGGCTGCATCAACAGAGGAGTGGCCAGCAGGTCGAGGGAGGTGATTGTCCCCCTCTGCTCTGCCCTTGTGAGGCCCCTTGCATCTGGATCTGGGGCCCCCAGCACAAGAATGATGTGGACCTGTTAGAGTGGGTCCAGAGGAGGGCCACGAGCATGATCAGAGGGCTGGAGCACCTCTCCTATGAAGAGAGGCTGAAAGAGCTGGGGAAGTTCAGCCTGAAGAGAAGGCTCCGGGGACACCTCATTGCAGCCTTTCAATACTTAATGGGGGCTTATAAAAAAGACGGAGAGCGACTTCTTATTTGGGCAGATAATGATAGGACAAGGATGTATGGTTTTAAACTAAAAGAGGGGAGATGTAGATTAGATGTTAGGAAGAAATTCTTCACTCAGAAGGTGGTGAGGCGCTGGAACAGGTTGCCCAGAGAAGCTGTGGATGCCCCTTCACTGGAGGTGTTCAAGGCCAGGCTGGATGGGGCCCTGGCCAACCTGATCTAGTGGGTGGCATCCCTGCCCATGGCAGGGGGGGTTGGAACCAGGTAATCTTTAAGGTCCCTTCCAACCCAAGCCATTCTGTGATTCTATGAGCCTGTGTTCTAAATGTCACTGCTGCAGCAACAGAGATATGAATGTAGACATGACTGGGGGCATGAATGGAAATTAAACAATGAATTTATCCAGAGTAAGCATCATAATAAAAAACAGCTTTGTTTCATTTGCAGGAGAAAGAATAGAAGCATAGAAACTGTCAGAGTTATGAACTGATCAATAAGGATAAAGGTTGCCAGAGTACTTCATGCTGTTGCATATTCAAAACAAGTAATGTTTAGATTTTTACTCTCAGCTGGCTATTGTTCTTCTCACATGAAACTAGAACATACATATCTTCATTTAGTTTGGGGTTTTTGGTATTTACTATTTCATGCCTTTTATTCTGTTAAAGCTAAGCTAACTATTGACTACAAAACTCATGGGCTAGCCATAGTATTGTGCTTTATGTCCTGAAGCATTGTCCTCTGCCTTGTCCTATAAATTCTGTTTGGACTTTCTAAGATGATGTGAAACTAGTATAAAGCATGAATGTTTCTGTGGCAGAAGAGCATGAAATGTTGCTTGTTCATGTTCTAGTGTTGAGACTGGTAAAGCCTTGAGAAGCTTAACGGTTAGAGCACTCACTTAGGAGGTAGAAGACTTGGCCTACATTGATGTGGAGGGTTAGAAACCCCACTGCACACCTGGGAGAGTGCTTCACCTGTCAGTGTATAATATACTGAGAAGGACACTTTTCTTTCAAAGCTGGATCACTGTGGAATCATGAATGCAGGAGTCCCATGCCAAGAGGAAGTAAACAGGTGGTAGTTTGATTCTGTTGTTTAGTGTTTGAGTAGCTCAGCTGAAGGGAGAGACCTGGGTTCCAGTCCCTGCTCTCTGAGCAATTTCTGTATGCGGTCCAGGAAAGAGCTCGTGTAAAGTGCCCAGGTGTCTCAGCAAGAAAGGACACAAAGAACTGCCTTGGTTGCAGTGGTGTAGCTTCAACAAGAAGGAGGGATTGTCCACCCAGCTGTTCTATAGCCTGGCATTCTTCCTTGAAAAGCAAGATGTGAAGGAAAAGCCTACAGGAGGGCAGTGAAACCAGGTCGCCCACTTCCCAACTGTGTACTTGTAATCAAAAGTTGTTACTAATGGGACCAGGCACCACCAACCCTATTTCCTCTTCTCCCTACTTTCCTAACTGCAAGGTAGATCCCATGTTTTTTATTGAACCTGATATTATTCATGCATTTTGAGTATTCTCAGAGAATATTTTTCAGAGATTTATTGCAGGCCTCAGGCATGGAAAAGATGGCTAAACCTGCTTAGGGCTGTTGATAAGAAGGCATCAAGGCCATCTTCCAAGCTCAAAACTGTGTCAAGAATAGTTAATCCTTTGAAACCACTGTAAGATCAAAGGCAGGCTCAAAAGCAGGGGCTGGGGATCTTGATTTTGCTGTTAGAAGCTTCAGCTCCACCTAATAACCACATCAGCTGCTTAGGACTGTCCCAATAATCTAGCCCATGACACCCACAACCTTCCTTGATAACTTTGTGTGTACAAATTAATTAAACATTTTGTTCTGTGTCTGTAACAAGGACACTTTCTCCTCAGCCAGTGTTTGGAAGTTAGAACTGTTTACCACACTTTTTTTTACTTGTTTGGGAAAAAATATTTCAATAATGAAAGGCAGCTGGAAAAAAGATCATCAAGATCAGAGAAATAAATGTTATTTATATGAAAATGGGCTATTCTGTCTGACTCACCAATCTTTGACCCACAGTACTATGTCTGGATGTGGTTGGTAACATGAGAAAACAAGGTCTCTTACATGAGTAGGAAAAGCTTTACTTAAAAAATAAGCTCTTGAATAATTCATGTCAGTTTTGTGCACAAGCCGTAGGATGATGATGTATAAGATGTCAATGAGAATTAATGTCTTTCTTCACAAGGTTGTTGACCTTGAATTCCAAAACAGCTGAACAGTGTTTTAGCCTTGAACATGTGATCATGGTGAGATTTTGGGTATCTTTTTCATTCTGGAAACAATGCAGTCCCTGATTTCTTTCCACATGTAACATGTTCAAGTTCTTAAATTCTCAGTCTTTCCAAGCAGCACATCTATTACAAGAAGAGGCATTCTATGGTTCTACCATAGACATAACCTGAGATCAACTCATCTACGCCTTGAAATCTTCTCATGACCATCCTGGTCAGCAAGATTGAAATGACATTCTGTTTTTTACCAACTCATCTAATTCCTTGCTTATTTACTAAGTAGTAATCTGTAACCAGAATGAAATGTTCCAGTTCCCTGGCATCTTTCATTATTCATTTCCTTTTTCTTCTGTGTTAGATTCTAATAAACTGATACACGTTGAGTATTATTGCAGAGCTATAAATTGTATGGTTTCTCTAGCTTATCTTGTTTAAGAAGTCAGTAAATGCCAGTGTTTGTATTTTATATGAAACCAGTTCAATGTCATGTTAACATCTTACAAAAATTTGTTTTGCAGACTGCAGTGATGATGTATTTCGTTGTAACACAGGAAAATGCCTCAATTATACCTTTGTATGCGATGGATATGATGACTGTGGAGACCTTAGTGATGAACAGAACTGTGGTAAATAGAAGCTTTACACTTTTCTAAAGTCTTTAAGATAGCAGTGTTGCCTGAGATGGTAATCATTTTCCTTAAACTACTACAAGAGTAGTATACCCTGGTGTTACTTGTTTTGGGCAAAATAAAAACAGTTCACAAATGTTTATATGCTATTTGGAAAAGTTTAAATATGGAGTTCTGGGTTAATCCAAATCTTGGAGTTAATGCTATTTTGAAGAAATATTCTGATTTGTAATTTGTTTTAGGATCATTCTTAGAATCATTTCATTTAGTTTGGAAAAGACCCTCAAGATCATCAAGTCCAACCATCAACCTGTCCCAGAAGTTTAATGGTGTTTTGTATCTATTGTTGGAACCTATACTCATAAGAGAAAGGTGTATTTATATCTTCATCTAGATGTATCTCTCTTGCTTACAATGGCATTATTAAATCATGAGCAAGTTAGTAAACTCTTGGAGCATGTTTCTTAAATAGAGCAGAACAGAACATCTCGATTTGGAAGGAACGAGCATCATTAAGTCCAACTCCTGGCTCCACACAAGACTACCTAAAAATTAAACCATATATCTAAGAGCATTGCCCAAACACTTCTTGAACTTTAGCAGGCTTGGTGCCATGACCGCTACCGTGGGGAGCCTGCTCCAGTGCCTGACCACCTTCTCTGTGAAGAACCTTTTCCTAATATACAAACTGAACTTCCCCTGATGCAGGGGAATGCCATTCCCTTGGATCCTATCACTGGTCACCAGAGAGAATAGATCAATTCCTGCCCCTCTGCTCCCCCTGTGAGGAATCTGTAGACCACAATGAGGTCACCCCTCTTTTCACATTGCCTTCTTTTCTCTAAGCTAAACAAACCATTTGACCTCAGCTGCTCCTCATATGTTGCCCTCTAGACCTTCCAGCATCTTTGCTGCCCTCCTGTGGACACTCTCTAATAGTTTTATGTCCTTATATTGTGACGCCTAAAACTACACACACTTCCTTTGACCAGCTAGCTACTGTGCTTAATGCACCCTAAGGTACAGTTGGCCCTTTTGGCTGCCCAGGCACACTGTTGACTCATATTCATCTTGCCTGTGACTAAACCCCCCAGATCTGTTCAGATCTGGCTTCTCTCCAGCCTCTCATCCCCCAGTCTGTACATAAAGCCAGGATTACGCCGTCCCAGGTGCAGAATCCGGTATTTGCTCTTGTTAAGTTTTATACAGTTGGTGGTTGCCCAACACTATAATTTGTCAAGATCTCTGCAAGGCCTGTCTACCCTCGAGGAAGTCAACAGCTCCTCCTAATTTAGTATCATCTGCAAACTTACTTAGTGTCCATTCAACTCCTGTGTCCAGATCATTTATAAAGACAGTGAAGAGAACTGGCCCTAAAAGTGAGCCCTGGGGGACCCCACTAGTGATTGGCCTCCAGCCAGATGTAACCCTGCTTACTATAACCCTTTGAGCCTGATCTGTCAGCCAATTGTTCATCCATCGTATTATGTACTTGTCTAGCTGTATGCTGGACATTCTGTCCAGAACAATACTGTAAGAAACAATATTAAAGCTTTGCTGAAATCCAAAAAGATTATTGGCTTCCCTTGGTCAAGTAGGTGGGTAACCTTGTCAGTAAAGGGAATTAAGGTGGTTAAGCAGGACTTTCCCCTCATGAACCTGTTTTGGCTATCATCAATGACTGTATTGTCTTTCAAGTGTTTTTCAGTAACTCCCACAATAATATTCTCCATAATTTTACCAGGCGCTGAAGTGAGATTGACAGGCCTATAATTACTGGGGTCTTCTTTCTTACCCTTCTTGAAAATTGGGATAGCATTTGCCAGCTTCCAGTCGAATGGGACCTCTCCAGATTCCCAAGACCATTGAAAAATAATTGAGAGGTCTCCCAGTAACATCAACCAGCTCTTTCAGTACCCTTGGATGAACCCCATTGGGCCACACAAACTTATGTGCATTCAGCTGGAGCATCAAATCTCACACAAATTCAGAGTCATCTGGGAGTTTATCATTCCCCCAGTCACAGTCCTCCAACTCAGGGGTCTCAGGGCCCATCATTGGTGTTGAAGGGAGAGGCGAAGAAGGCATTAAACGTCTCTGCTTTATCTGTGTCTGTACTTGTGAGGTGACCAACCTCATTAAGTAGTGGACCAATGTTACCTCTGGTCCTCTTCTTGCTGTTAACATACTTAAAAAAGCCCTTTTTGTTGTCCCCTACAGTACTGGCCAGCTTCAACTCTAATTGAGCCATTCTCTCGATGGTGATAGCAGTATAGCCTAAGGTGGTAATCATGGCGAACAGCCAGTGGCATTCAGCATCTCTGTACAATGCCAAAAAGCATCTCTGTAGTCCTCCCGTTGCCTGACCTTGCTTCCAATGTTCATACATTTTCCTTTTCTGCCTAAGTTCTAAAAGAAGACCCCTGCTCAGCCAAGACAGCCTTCTGCCCTGCTTGCTTGACTTCTGAAACATTGGAATTACCTGCTCCTGCACTTTTAAGAGATGGCTCTTAAAAAGTGACCAGCATTTATGGACCCTAATACCTTCAAAAGCAGATTCCCAGGGGATCTCACTAAGTAGTTCCTTGAGCAGCCTGAATTCTTTTCTTCCCATATTCAGGGTCGAAGTTTTGGTGCAATCCAACCCCTCCATTACATACAGTGCCACCCATATTCCTTGCCTGCCCTGCCTATCCCTTTTGAAAAGCCTGTGACTGTCCATCACAGCACACCAGTCACAGGTCTCTTCTCACCAAGTCTCACTTATTCCAATGATGTATGCCAGACTGTATCGTCCTGTATCATTCCCTGCAACAGGAAGGATAGAGGAAAACACTGCCTGTGCTCCTGATCCCTTAACCAATCATCCGAAGGCCCTGAAGGCCCTGAAGTCTCTTTTGAACTTATTCAACATGTTATGATTCCTTTCTTGCTAGCTTGGCTGAATTTGACTGAGACTAAAGTAAACCATTAGAGGCATTACACTGGTGATGCTTCTCAACTGAATTGTTTTTGTGTAAGCTTTATTGCAAACTTGCATGTTTTGATGATCCAATTCTGTTTCTTTCAAATACTGTTTTCAATTGAGTTTGTAAATTCTGCCTCACTATATTTGTCCTTCTGCTTGTATTTATTTTCACAGAAGAAAAGCAAAGTTTTTCCATAAAAAAATAATCTTCATATGCAAATATTTGGAAACTCTGAAAGCTTTATTTTTTTTCTAACTTTCACTCCCAGAATTGTACCTGAGAAAAAATGTTAACTTTAAAATAATTCTTAAAAGTTAAAATATTGTTCTTCATGTTTTTTGATTTTGCTTTTCTAAGGAAAAACACAGAGAATTTCAAAACTAAAAATCAGAACACATTTTTTTTCCAGAGATTTCTTCCATGTTTCTTCTCTAAATTAAAAATACTCAAAGGCTTTTCATTACTTTTAGTTGGTGTTGATTGTTTTGTGCTTTCTTTCATAAACCTGCTTTGCTGAAAGACTTTGCTTAATCTGACTCCTACCATGATGTGATAAATTTTCTCTATAAAATTTAAGTTCTAACCTTTTGTACGGGCTATAAAAGGGTTTCAGAGCAGTTTTGGCAGACTGGGCTGTGTCTGTGCTCCCTATCTGTTTTGGTGTAAAGTCAGACAGAATGGCCTAACTGGCTGAAGAAGACTATATAAATGAACCCAGCTAATTTGGCCCTGAGTTGGAGGAAGTGAATTAAGCACAAGCTAGAACAGCAGTTCCTGGAGTTAATGCTGGACCATGGTACAAATCCTTTTCCCTACCAACTTATCTGTATTTACAAGACATTTTGAACTTGCATAAACTGCAAACATACTGTAATATTTACCATACTTCATGTGTATGGCCAAGCCATAGTGTTGACCTTAATCTTTAAATATTACCATTTAGACACTTTGTGAACAATTCATTAAGTATGTCTCCATGGTAAACTGTAGACAAGCATGAACTTACTCTGCCCATGTTCCAAGCTTATTAAAAATCTTGTGATCAAGGCTAGCATGATGACATTAATAAAAATATGTACTAATACAATCAGAGCCATGTAAACCATCCGTATTAAGCATCCACTGGATTCAGAGTAGAGGCAGTTGCTTCTGCTTGTAATTGATAAATGCTTGTGAGCATAATAAATGCTTGTGAGCATTTACTTCTTGACTTATGCTAGATTTTTACAACTATATCCTAACTGCCTGAAATGTCTATGTGGTCAACACTTTACCCTTCATACTTAGTATAGTTGTGAATCAGATTAGAGAGAAATGGAAATGTCAGAAATCGTCAACCCCCACCTTCCTTCTCCCATGACTAACCATTTAAGAAACCCTACACCAAAGCTAAAGTGCAGGTATAGTTAGATAATTATTACTCCCTTAAGCCTGTCAAACATTTTCAACTATGTGTATTTCCTTTACTCAGCCTACTCAATGGAATGCTTTTCTTTATTTGTGGAAGCACTGGAGTAGAAGGAGTAACAAGATTGGAGTATTTTCTTTCCAGATCATTCTTACAGAAAATTCTTATGTGAAAACGTAGCAGTTTCTGATTAAGTGCTAAATACGTCAGCTGAAAAACATTTTTTTTTAACTTCTTATTTAAAAAAATAGATGTAGGGAATGATGTAGGCAACTGAAAACATTGCATAACTGAAAATCTTTCCATGAGAAGGGAAACCGGAAGATGTTTTAATCTGCTTAATAAATTTTAGAATCTTGTTTGTTTGCAAATGGAAACTACTGTGCATCTGAGGGATGGAATAAAAGCATCACTAAGTAGAATTCACTAAGTATAATTCAGAACACGTGTAACCACTGTCTGCAAAAAGAATCTGCAGATATATAAAAACTCTTATTGTAATTTACTGATGCATAATGGCTAAGTAGTAAGAATGATCAGTTTATAGGCATAGAACAATTGATCAATAATAGAAATTATACATATGGTAGTTTATTATCTATTTTTGTTTTTTGTTTGTTTATTTGTTTGTTTTGGTCTTTATTTTTACATTTTATTTAGATTGTAACCCATTGACGCACCATCAGTGTGGAGATGGGATATGTATAACAGCTGATTGGGTATGTGATGGTGACCATGACTGTATAGACAAATCAGATGAAATCAATTGCTGTAAGTTCCCTTAATCTCTTTTTTCTTTCTTTAAGAATCAAAAACAAAATTTAAGATAAGAAGTACACATACATACTTCTTGCAAGGCAAAACAATAAGATCATTTAGTTTCAGAAGTTTGCAATTAGCAGATGTTCCATGTGGCTGCAGCAAATTCAATGTTTGTTGTCATTGTTGAGAAGTACCAGCATTGGTCTGTTTTTCGGCTTTTTGTTAATTACAGATTAGCTTTTTGTTAATAGTAGCGTTCCTGTTAAAGAGTAATGAATGAATGTATATACCCTCTTAAATTGTAGGCATTCGGAGTTTGTGACAGTTTTCTGATGTGTTTGTATGCTACTTATCACACCTTGTCAGGGTTTAGAATTCTGTCTGTTTCAACAATGAGGATGTATACCTGCACAAGAACTACACTAGAATAATGGCTGAGGTTGCAAAATGTAGTACCAGGGAATTAGCCAATGTTTCATTGTGATTAAGGTTGTCATAAGGCACATACTTATGCAGCTTTGATTCTAGTATCTCACTGCTTTTCAGTGCTTGATCTTGCAACCACTATCCTACAAATTTCCCTGAAATCTAAGAACCTAATCTCTATAAGGGAATATAAATATGTGGGCAAAGAAAAGGTGACAGAATTTTCATATGAGTAAAAATGTTTTTTTTTTTTTCCTTAACAGCTGAACCTTCATCTCAGCCTGTTACTAATACCTGACATACACACTTTCAGTTCCTGTAGTTAAAGATCAGCACAGCTGCAGGCTATTGAAAGCGTATCTTACATACAATGAAAAATGTCTAGTGACCTTCAGTACTAAGCGGTGTTATCAGCTCGTCCTAAAATAACTTCACTATGATGTTCAAAAATAACTGAGACCTTTATTAACCAATGTTGATGAAGATATCATTTTTTTCCCAGCTTGTCATAGTCAGGGTCTGGTAGAGTGCAACAATGGACAGTGCATTCCTAGTGCATTCCAGTGTGATGGAGATAATGACTGTAAAGATGGAAGTGATGAAGAAAACTGCAGTGAAAGTAAGGATATTCCTTGTTTTACTCTTCTTACAAAACCTACCATTGACTGCTTTATTCTGAAGTGCCTTTAGCTAAAACTGTCTGTCAAATAGACTTGCTTTGCCTTTCAAATAACACTTGCTAAGGCTGGCAGGTCTCTGCTTTCACAAAGGAAATTGTAAGGAGAGTTTTATTAGTCCTTAAAAATATAAAAAGTTGAAAAAATGGGGGTGATATTTACCATAGCATTGGGTTATCTGACTTGAAATAAATGAATGTATACTCACATTGTCTACAGTGGTTAGAAACTACTCTCATAGGAATTGGTGTCATTTGAAGAGGAATTTTCTCAAGAAAACACTCTTTGCATAAGAACTTGTGAGTCAGAGAAGGGAGGTTTTCATAACTAAACTGATTATTAAGTGTGGCTAAAAGAAAGTATATGAGAATGTAAGTTTTCACAGCTACTTACTAGCTGTCTTATGATGGATTTTGTGAAAGAAAAGAAAACCATGAAGTTTCTTGAACCCCGGAACATGGTTTTCCAAATACTTTTGTCCTGCAATACAGTTGGTTATCATGACTTCAGCATTGAAAGGTATTTCTCATATGTAATTTCCTTGTTTCTGGTGAAGGATAGGTTCAGAACGCAGCCTTTCTTTCAGTGAGAGAATTATTAACGTATTTCTATAATGACTCTTATTTTTAAGAAACATAAAGGAATTCAGTTCATTTAGAAAACTCTAGTGCTGTCAGACACAGTGGTAATTGGACAACGTATTCAAAGGTAAACACACGGTGTGGTTGCTTATGCTTCATTTCCTTAGGAACCAGTCTAGAAGAAATTCTTTCATAAGTATTTCTACTCAGCCTCCTCTATTCTCATTAAGTTCTTGGAATCTTCCTACACCAGTTCAAACATCACCATTCCAAAAGAAGTTAAAACACACAAATTACCATCAATCTTCTCTGCAATTAATGAAGATGTTGAAAAAAAGGTCTTGCAGGAAATTTCTTTCAGATCTGACTGTCGCAATCTAAAAACCGAGGACCAAGTTTTGTCTTTATTTCTGGCTGTCTTATCTCACAAAATGCTTGGATTTATTCTTCATCTTTCGTGATGTCCATCCTCAGTATTATTCTATGAATTCTATGACACTCTGTTTCTCATGGCTGATAATGAAATGATTATTTTTAATATGAAAGAAACAAGGCAAGAGAATGAGATAAATTGGAAAGTACAAAACTATTCAGAGCATTCTAGAAACAGCTATTTCAACTTTAAAATTCACCCAACTTAAGTCTCTTAAATATATTTATCACTACTAAAAGAGAATTTTATTGACAGTGTGATGCACGATCTGGGCTAGAAGTCAGTAATGTGTTTCTCACTGCTTTTTGTCTCTATGGATATTGAAGAAATAGTTAAAAAATCTTTTTTTGGCAGGGATATAATGAACAGATATAAATTGAAAAATACTAAATGCAGAGGAGTAGGAAGGGGTGATAATTATGTTGACAATGATTTCACTATATACTAAAAGAGTTTTCCACTTAGCATTAGTGACGCGCTTAGCGGACGAGGGAAAGGCTGTGGATGTGGTCTACCTCGATTTCAGTAAGGCTTTTGACACCGTTTCCCACTGCATTCTCCTCAAGAAACTGGCTGCTCGTGGCTTGGACTGGCGTACCCTTCGTTGGGTTAGAAACTGGCTGGGTGGCCGGGCCCAAAGAGTCGTGGTGAATGGAGTCAAGTCCAGTTGGAGGCCGGTCACTAGTGGCGTCCCCCAGGGCTCAGTACTGGGGCCGGTCCTCTTTAATATCTTTATAGATGATCTGGACGAGGGGATCGAGTGCACCCTCAGTAAGTTTGCAGACGACACCAAGTTAGGTGCGTGTGTCGATCTGCTCGAGGGTAGGAAGGCTCTGCAGGAGCATCGGGATAGGCTGGACCGATGGGCTGAGGCCAACTGTATGACGTTCAACAAGGCCAAGTGCCGGGTCCTGCACCTGGGGCACAACAACCCCAGGCAGAGCTACAGGCTGGGGGATGAGTGGCTGGAAAGCTGCCTGGCAGAGAAGGACCTGGGTGTGCTGGTTGACAGTCGGCTGAATATGAGCCAGCAGTGTGCTCAGGTGGCCAAGAAGGCCAACGGCATCCTGGCTTGTATCAGGAACAGTGTGGCCAGCAGGACTAGGGAGGTGATTGTCCCCCTGTACTCGGCTCTGGTGAGGCCGCACCTCGAGTACTGTGTTCAGTTTTGGGCCCCTCACTACAAGAAGGACATGGAGGTGCTCGAGAGAGTCCAGAGAAGGGCAACGAAGCTGGTGAGGGGTCTGGAGAACAAGTCTTATGAGGTACGGCTGTGGGAGCTGGGGTTGTTCAGCCTGGAGAAGAGGAGGCTCAGGGGTGACCTTATCGCTCTCTACAGGTACCTTAAAGGAGGCTGTAGTGAGGTAGGGATTGGTCTCTTCTCCCATGTGCCTGGTGACAGGACGAGGGGGAATGGGCTTAAGTTGCGTCAGGGGAGGTTTAGGTTGAATATTAGGAAAAACTTCTTTACCGAAAGGGTAGTTAGGCATTGGAATGGGCTGCCCAGGGAAGTGGTTGAGTCACCATCCCTGGAGGTCTTTAAAAGACGTTTAGATGTTGAGCTTAGAGATATGGTTTAGTGTGGGCCTTGTTAGAGTTAGGTCAGAGGTTGGACTAGGTGATCTTGGAGGTCTCTTCCAACCTGAACGATTCTGTGATTCTGTGATTCTGTGATTAAATTGCAAAGCTTTTTAATACGAAAGTTTTACTATGTAGTTGATTTCATGTAGTATATGTAGTTGATTTCAACAACTACAGAAAATGTTGTAGGACATGCACTAAATACAAAGACTTCTCTGCTCTGCAAGTTAAAATATTTGACTGTGCTTAGCAAAGGCAGCAGTTAGGCTGTTAGGTCTAAAGTGATCTAAGACAGGGTAGAGTGTGTTTATAGAAATTCAGTGTTGACTATGTTAGGATCAGAAGAATCTACATTGTAGCAAAGGGAGTTTTAAGGAGTTGAGAACCTCTTCCATTGTGGGATAAGAAAGAGATGGAGCAAAATGTGAACATTCCTGATAGCTTTAGAAGTCAAAAGGTTGTTCCTACCTTTCCAGTTCCATTTTGCAGTCAAATGCTCCTGTAAAATAAGATGGTCAATTGCTACAGCAAAAGAAAGTATCTACGTACCATGTATGAAGGGAAATAAACTCACGTAATTAGGAAAAAAATATGACTACATCTTCATCCTGGTTTCTTCAGCATCTTCTGTGTCCCCAATATAAGGATGTCATGACTGACTGATTAATGTTCATGGGCAGTATTGCAATAGAAATACTAAGCAATTGTTGCGATAAACCATTCTAAACAGGATGAGGTGATAAAATCAGTCTCTGTGTACAGGAATAATAAATTAAATTGCTAATTTTGCAGAAGTCATGAGGAAGAGAGAATTTAATGGTTGGAAGGAAGTTAGCACCACTATGAGCCAGACAAAAGGCCAGGGGTTTGTCAAAGAAACTAACTACCTGGGTAATTTGTTCATAAACTTTTGATGAAGTGCTGTTTTTGGGTATTCTAACATCCATCTTCAGGATCATAGAGTTTTGGGGGGGTGTTTTTTTTTTTTTTTTTCACTAGCCAAAGATGGTCGATAAAGCTTCAGCTCTGACAACCTTTCTTCAGGATAGTTTTTATTGTCCACCAAAACAATCATAAAATGAGAAGCAGGTCAACTGAATGGCACTGGAGAATAATTGCCAGAGGATATTCTCTCTTAACTAGGACCTGTTGTTCCCTTTGAACTCCAGTTTACATGACCTTTCATACTCTGCCACAGGCAAGATCATGGTAGATTGCTTTCAGAGATCCATAGTTCTTCGGGATTTGTGAATATAAATTCTCATATTAAGGACAGGGGCAAAGAAGTGACATCTGGACATTTCTGCACACTTTTCCTTACAGCACTTCTTTACTGCACTTGAAATGCTGTAGGGTACTTATTCAACTATGTAAAGGAAATAACTAATTGTTGTGAGTCTCTCTGTATTTTCTCATCACTACAGTCATTTTTATTAGTCTGATACATCATTAGAATAGTAAATTTCTATTTTCCTCAGGTCAAACCCTCTGTCAGGAGGGAGACCAGAGATGTACTTCCTGTCCTGATACCTGTGGAACTTCTCTCTGTGAAATGAGAAACAGCCAGATAAACTGCAGTAAGTAGGTCACATGCTTCATACTCTCACTCTTTTAGGGTGTTTTAGAGTATAATGAAGATACAGGGTAGGACACAGTAAGTAATGCTTTCATTTACTATCTAATGCCACATGTGTAATGGTTAACTGTTGAAAAGGTCAGGGTATCATAAATCTTGATTATAGATGTACTAAGAGGTACTTATAATATTTGACATTGAGATATTTTTGCCTTCTGTGAATTTTGATATGTTCTTAATGAATGTTTACAGTTACACTTTTTGTTAGCATTAAATCAAGTTCACTGTTTACATAAAGTAAACAGCAAAGTGTAAGTGTAAGCTAATGGTTTATTTTAAAAATACAAGAAAGCATGATACCGTGTTTAGTAGTCTGGAGAAGTTTCAGCCCTTTTCTCAGGGAAGAATTTTGTTATTCAACCTGGCTAAACTAGTTATTCTTCTGACCAATATGTAGTGTAGGGGATCAGGGTCTTCCATGCTGTGTATCTTCTTTTCTATGTCCTGTACTACAGCATTCTGTGCAAGCCTCCTGTACCCACTGTGCACTTGCTTCTGAGTGTGCAATGCAGCACTATGAACAGATACTTAAGAGAAGTCAATTTGACTAGGTTTTAAAACTGGGGCAGAACTGTATTCTGAATGATTTATGAATTAAAACTTGGTGATGTATTAATAGAGTCGCATCAATTCAGGATACCTTGGCACATGGGCAGAGCAAGCTTGCCTTTGCTTGTATATGAGTGTGTAGACATATCCTATAATTGCTTTGTGGGCCTGAGCAATACCTACTGCAAGGTGCAGTTTGGTACTACTAGCTTGTTTGGATAACATTACCATGTTGCTGCATTACATTAAGTAGAACCCTACATGGACAACTTGTCCAAACTCCTGATCAAAGCAGTGCCAACTAGATAATGTTGCCAAGGACCTTGTGCTGCTGAATTTTGAGTATCTCCAAAGACAGAGATTCCACAGTCTTTCTGGTCAACCTGTTAGAGCATTAGGCTTCCCTCATGGTAGAAACCTCTTTTCCTTATGTGGAATTGGAATTTGCTGGGTTCCAACTTGTGTCTTTCACCTTTCAGCCTATCCCTGTGTACTTCTAATAGTCTGGCTCCAACTGCTTTGCACCATCCCATTAGGTAATTGTTAACAGCAATAAGATCTCCCCTTAGCCTTCTCTTTTTATGGCTGAACAAACCCTGTTTTCCCAGCCTCTGCCTGTATATCATATGTTCCAGTCCCCTAACCTTCTTGATGGCCCTCCACTGACCTCATTCCAGTATGTCAATGTCTTTGTGAACTGGGGAGCCAAAAAACAGGACACAGTACTCCAAACATGCTCTCTCACCAGCGACGAATAAAAGGGAATTGCAGTCAGTAATCTTGTCATAGACCGCAATCAGAATAATCAAGCATAATTTTCCATTAAGAAATCCATGCTGGCTGTTCCAAGTCACCTTTATTCCTTCATGTGCAGACATGTCTTCTGGAAGGATTTTGCTCCATAATCTTCCTGGAGACTGAGGTTAGCCTGAGTGGGCTGTAGTTCCTCCTTCCTGCCATTCTTAAAGATGGATGTGATGCTTGCCTTTTTCCTGTCGTCAGATGCCAGGGTTGCCATGAGCTTTCAGAGATGATAAAAAGCAGCCTTCCAATGAGGTTAGCCAGTGAAAACCTAGGCAGAGAAGATACTGAGTACCTTGGCCATGCCCCTGGTCACTAGGTCCCCTGCCCCACTGAGCAGCAGACCCACATTTTTACTACCTATCATTTTGCTGCCAGTGTACTTACAAGAGCTCTTCTTCTTGCTCAGTAGTTTCATTGCTCTGGCTGAGCTCCACACTCCATCCTTGGATGCTTGGGAAATGTCTCTCTATTCCTCTTCAGTGCTCTATCCCCTCTTCTGTCTTCTGTATTTTTCCTTTTTATGATTGAGCTCAGTCAGGAGATCGATGTTCAGCCAAGCTGGCCTTCTGCCACACTTGCTTCACATTGGAATGGACTCTTGTGCTCTTAGGAGGCTCTCCTTTAAGATTAAACCACTGTCCTTCAGCAGATATTGACATGGTTAAAACCCCCCACAAGTACCAGGGACTGTAACCATGAGGCATCTTCCAGCTCTCTAAAGAAGGGTTCATCTACCTCCTATTTTTGCTAAGGTGGTCTGCAGCAGATGCCTACTATTGACATCCCCTTTGTTGGTCTGTACTCTGATCCATATCCATAACCAAACCAAATTATCCAGGTGAGAAGGAACCTTCCAAAGCAATTGAGATAGTAGGTTTTTTTTGTTTGTTTGTTTGTTTTTGTTTTTTTTTTTTTTTACTCGCCTGTTCTCTTTCAAGAAATATTTAGGAAGGGTTATGAAATGGGAAGGAAAGTATCCTTGTAGCACAAAATTAAAAACAATCCACTTTTTAAACTTTTAATGAAAGGTTAATTGTTTAATTTTTCTTGGTTGAAATTTCTTGGTTGATATTTTCATTGGTATTGATAAATTGGATATTTCTCCAGTCATTTTCTCCTCTGTGTCTTGCAATTCATGGACATATTATCTCCCACAAGAGATTGTCCCCCTCCTGGTGAAAAGGAAGCAATATATCCTGGAACACATACACTAGTTGACAAGAAATCAAACATTTTTAGTGGAAATGTTTCCTCATACTGGGGGCAGCAATCTGTAATTCTCAACAGGAGTAATGCATAATCTGAATTAGACTTTTACATCATCTCTCTTTTTCCCTTTCTGGTCCAGTAAATATGCAATTATTTATACAAAATAGAATAGCGAGGGAATTTGGGAGAGATTTTTCTTGTACAACATCTGGAAGTACTATTGTCTTTTTTAATGTTGCTTTTGCTGTAAGACCAGAGTTACTTCATCTTTGGTAAGAGACGAGAATTTGGAAAATTACAGTTTTGACAAAGCAGCATCTTCTGACCCAGATAAGTCTTTTGCTGGAAAATTCCTGGCTAAGCATAGGCCACATTTTGCATGTTATACATGTTGAGTATAATGGATGTTCTCCATATGTGATAATCTCTGGTCAGTTTAGGCTGGCTTTGTAATGCAGTTACAACATATTTAGGATAACAATGCAAATATCTGAAGGTGTGTGTGAGTGTATGTGAGTAAAGAAGACAGAACCAGGCTGTTTCCAGTGGTGTCCAGTAACAGGACAAGAGGCAATGGACACAAACTGAAACACAGGAGATTCTGTCTGAACATCAGGAAACTCTTTCTGACTGTGTGGGTAACTGAGCACTGGAACAGGTTGACCAGGGAGGTTGTGCAATCTTCATCCTTGGAGATATTCAAAGGCTGCCTGGACATGGATCTGGACAAACATCTCTAGGTGGCCCTGCTTGAGCAGGGGCTTGGACCAGATGACCTCCAGAGGTCCCTGCCAACCTTAACCATTCTGTGAATCTGTGAAATATCCCACTCACTTCTGTTGAAACTGTAGCTGGGAGATCTCAGAGTTGCTGCAGGTAAACAGCACATCCTCATATCTCACATAGTCTATGATGCTACTATGTTTGGAACTAATTCCTGTATAACAGGTAGAGCAAGTTAATAATAAAAATATGGAGATATTAAAAATGGGCATAACTTGGTTAGTTAGGATAACATGCAATGGATTCTATCCCTTGTTCCCCATCCATTAAGTTGTACTTATATATACTATAAATGGAGTAGCAAGATCTCTGGAACTGTAGGGATAGACATCGGAAGGAAAGATTAACATTTGGGGTACTTAAATTCAGTCAGACATGTATGTTCTGTTTGTTACTCTGGTTGGTGATTGTAGGAGATTGGGTATAAGATTCAAGGTAGTTCTTTTCAAACCTATAATGACACTTTTGCACATAATGTGATAGAAACTTTCTAAACACAGTGTGAAAGTTGTAATCATACTGAAAACATGTAAAGAGCTATCCTGCAGGGGCATTTCAGTGGACTAGATTTTCTTCTAGAATTTACCTAAACCACTATAAATGTGAGGCATAACAGAAGAGAGAACAGTATTTGTGTATTTCTACCCTTTAGTCTTGATTTGTATTTTGTTATACAAACACTTACAGCATTGCATGTAGTTTTGTGTTCATTTACTTGGGTTTCATCATGAAAAACTGGTGAACATGTAATATTAATTCTGTGCACATCAAGAAAAGATGCTTACTGGGGAAAAATCAAAACACAAAAAGGAACTGATCTGAGTGGGGCTGGGTCCCTTCCAACTCAGGATATTCCATGATTCTATGAAATTCATCATGAAGAAAAGGAAATGTGTGCCATATGAGTAGAACTGTTGAAGAATGATGCCTTTGAATAATCTCCTACACTCCAAAGCTGGGACTATAAGTGGTTTGAGACAACAGAAATAGTTCAGAATTGGCAGTATGCAAGGGTTTAGCAAGGAGGAAGAGCTGTATCCAAAATGATCTTCATGTTCCTCACATTAGAGAGGTAAATACTAAAAGAGGTTATAATAGTGAATAGTGAATATCAGTCCAAGAAATACCGGCTGATCAGTTCTGCTGATCAGCTGAGTGACTGACTGTTGGATCTTCTTTCAACTTCCTGACAAAGACCCAGCTAATCTGATCACACATTGTGCTGGCACCTGCCATTAGCAACTGTCTGGTGGACAATATTAATCATGTTAAGATGCGTTTGCTTCCAGAATAGGCAAATATATGCAGTCTCTTGATAACAAATGTCTTTTTGAATAGTATACTTTTTTCAAGAAAACTTTTCTCATATTTTAAAAGTAAGTAAAATTAAATTTCATTTAAATATGAAATGTGAAGTAAATATAATTTCATATTGCTTTCAGTACTAAATAAACTGAATTTCAGTCTAAATTGAAGTGAAATTCTCTACATTGTTTGCTATTGTGATGGAAAATGGAAAAAAAATATTTCTGACTGCAAATTTGGGAAGAAATACATTTTTAAAATTTTATTTACTTTATTTATTTTTGTGAAAGGTCAGTGTGAACCAATTACTCTGGAGCTCTGTATGAACTTGCCTTACAACTACACTAGTTACCCAAACTACCTGGGCCACAGGACTCAGAAGGAAGCCTCTGTCAGCTGGGAGTCTTCTCTCTTCCCAGCCTTGGTTCAGACCAACTGCTACAAGTACCTTATGTTTTTTGCCTGTACAATCTTAGTACCAAAATGTGACCCCAATACAAATCAGCGGATCCCACCTTGCAGGTACTATACTTAATTTAATTCTTAACTAACATTGTCTATCATATTAGTCTTTCTCAATTTTCTGCCTTCATTGAAAATGCCAGAAATTTTGCTTTGGAATTTCATAGCAAGAGGTAGAGAATCATATTTTTTAAGATCATTAAATGCAGTTTAGTACGTGTGTGACTAGTTTCTAAAGTATGCAAAACAAGGAGAGGAACAGCAGTTCTATTAATTTTCAAAAAGCATAGATTGGGTACTTATATGAAACATCTTCCATTCCTGTTTGATTAGAATTGCACCACTATAAAGGGTATTTAAACATAGAATCAATTAATTTGAATCGGAACATAAGCATTTGTAATAGTTCTTTGCATTTGTATATCACTTTATCTATGCGAAGCCATGGCCAAATAATATTAACAAAACCTAAGATTTTAATGCATAATAACCTTTCTAAATTAGAAGAGTGTCATAAAATATATAATATAGTTTTGCCAGATCATTCTTTATTATAAACTAACTTATGCTTTCTGCTTGTCAGATTAGCTTTCTACCATCTTCATCAGTTAACATCACTGAACTTTTATGGATTATGCCTGTGTCTGTTCAAAAGAGATCTATTCTGTAAATATTGTGGCTTTGGTAGCACCTGTTGTTGAAGGTTAGGAGAGCTAATAAACGTGATTAGCAGACAGACCTCTTTGAGCTATTGCCAGCTAGACCCTTCTCATGCTGTGTTTCTCTCTCTTTTCTTGGGCCTGCCCTGCCCTGACAGTATCGTGCAATTAACACCTGCTGCATTGAAAGAGAACTGCATTGAAAATTGCAATACATGTCCTAAGGTTTCCTACCATGTTGCATTGGTTGACAAATAGATAACATTTCTTTGTCCAGTGGTATACTTCTTAGTGCAAGTTGCGATTGAGTCACAAGGAAATTTATTAAGATACTGCTTACTTCTCCCATAGGGACCTACCAGGAAAGTTAGAATATTACATATAGGATTGTGTGAAGTTAGAGACTGGTTTGTGCAAGCTCTGTTTCAGGTTTGCTTGTTTGAAAACCAAGGCTCAAGCAGGACCAACATCACATTTAGATCATATTGAATATACAACATAAATGTTTAAATCCTAGGGTTCAAAATTCTACTTTTATAACTGTTTATATGTTTTGCTCTCATGTGAGATTACAAGTTGAGAGTGACTTTATGAGGAAGGGATACCTTGTGGGGACCCCACTGAGATCTGTAGCATTTTATGTGCTCCTCAGTGGTATAAAGGAAGTAATTAAAAAATATAAAGAAGTGTAATTAATTTTCTTTACAATTATGTTTTAAGAAGAATTTCAGACACATATAATGTAAAAATGTAAAAATATTTTAGAAATGAAAACACATAGACTCATAATACCAATAGACTCTGAGTTAACTGATAAATGTAGGGCAGAAAAAAATTAAATACATTTGATATATCAGTATAAACATAAATCTACTTAACTATAATTTGAAGATCCTAGAAGGCAGAATGTTATATTTTGAGCACAGAAACTGTATTCTGAGAATCTGCTGCTGCCTTTGCAAAACAACTGCCCTCTTGTTCAAGGATAGCAGTAGTTAATTGAGTTGAACTGGATGTACTTGTATTTTCTGTGAATATGAAATGGAGCTCAGCTAATGCAGTTTTTCTGTGCTAAGCTTTTCAAGTGAAAATCCACTTTCCAACCAGGAATTGAAAATCCATGTTATAATTCTGCATCTGTTGTAAAAAATATGCTTATTGGAGATGTATTATTATTATTTAATTCTGGCACACTGTTCTTTTCTTTCAAGGAGGTGTTACTCAGTGTTTTTAAATCTATTTCCTCTGTATAAAACATCTGTCCCTGTTTTGTAAGGCTTATCATTGTCTTCATCTGTTATTAGTTTGACTGTCATGCTTTATTTTTATTAACTATGAAGGTCTTCCGTGAAGTTTGTTCTAAGTAAGGTGCACAGGTGAAGAGATTTTTTGAAAGAATTGAACTCGCTGTTACTGAGGCCATTCATTGATCTGTCAGGTGTGTTTTCAAATTCTGAGCAGTGTTCTTCATCTCCGATAAGGCATTGGTAATATTAGTCCAGGTCTGGTGAAATAATCTTTGAAGCTAAGTGTATGCTGGGCTCCCTTTGAAACTATGGAGTTTCATAGATGAAGAACATGTAGAATAAGCTCATAAATTCCTGTATCCTTATAATTACAAACTGTCTTTGCTGTGAATTGATTATGCAAGATGCTGAGCAGTTTCTGGAAATGCTGCGTCTTATGACATTCCAGTAGGTCTATCAGTGTTCCTTATTTTAGGATCAGATGTTTCAGTAAATGCTTTCCTGATCACAGCCTCTAATAACATGGAGACTACACTACCTGTGTATTTAAGAAGTCTCCAGCTGACTTGGTTGTTACAAAACAGTGACAGATGTATGTGAAGAATAATCCTGATCAAATCTCATACCCCTTATGTTTTGGCATTGATTTAGGCATCACATTACTCTATTTGAATTGGGAGAGCAAAGAGATATTTTAGTTAACTTGCAGAAAATTGCACATTTCTATGCTACATCAATTTTTTTTTAACCTTGTATTCCTTACTCCTACCAAGAAGCGTGTCATTTCTCTGCTTTGTGATGTGTACTCTTGTTAACTGATAGCAAGAATCAAAACAGTTAGATTGATTCATAGACAGTACCACAGCCATCACAGGTTGTCTGAGATGAGATTTGACTGAGAAGTAAATAAAAGTCTTGTTATCCATGTCCTCAGTATTCTGATATCTCAACTCAGTGAGACTCAGTATGGGAATGTGGGAAGGATTTTTTTAAAAAAAGTTACCAGTTGCTCTTCCAATTGGCATTTTTTCCTAATAGTATTGCAGTAGGCTTCTATGTGCACTGGGATAGGCACTACTTTTTCACCACAGATTGACAACTGAATGGCTTGCAATAGCTTTTGGAAAGGGTCAGCTTTGGCTACAGATTTAAATGTACAGAGAACACATGAAAGACAGAATTGGCTTGCATGTTTCAGCTAACAAAATCAAATTTTTTAAATGTATTCACCATATTAATGTCAGTTTTGGTTTTTTGTCATCAGCAAATAAAAATTCTGCGATTCAGAAACTTGAGGTTATAAAATGGTGTGAGTCGACCTTTTTGATATTGAGGAGGACTTAAAAGGAAATACATAGTCATATAACTGTAGCATAGTTAATCAGTGTCCATTCACTCATATCAAACTATTTTCTTTAGTACACTGTGTCTCATTTCAGGTGGACATACTAATAGAATTTAGCCTGTACTCTGTGTTCACAAACTATCAACAAACTAAGAGCATCATGTTTTAGTTGCAAGTAGACTGGTGTTTTCTGCTCTGCGGAGTATGTGGTAAATAAAGTACACAACAATCACAATGTAGGGCAGCACTAAGGTCTTCCTTCTAGCAGTTCAGCTCAATGGTGAATAATCTGGTGCAGAAAAACTGACTCTTCTTCATCTAATCCCCCCAAACAAAGTGAAATTTGAGAACAATAATGTCTTGTTTTCTCAAATGAGGATAAAAAAGATACTTTAATTGATCCTAAACAGATCTGTATGCTAGGTTTTGGTCACTCCATTTCTTGAAGCTTATTGCAGAAGAAAAATGGTCCATTGGTCAAAAGATCCAAAGAAAATGATGAGTGGAATAAAATGCCTTCCATGAATGGATATTCTGTTCTTAGAAGACAGATCTGGAAAAGTTAATCAACTTAGATAAAAGGCAAGTTAAAAGTGACATGAGGGAAACTGAAAATAGAATAGAAATCGATAGGATCCTGCAGCTGAATATTTTTTAACATATAAGAACAAAGGAGAACTTTCTTTGAAACAGTAGGAGAAAGTCTGAGTGATGATAGATTTAGAAGCCTATGATCTGAAAGGTACAATTGAATGAGTTGCTGAGTCTAGAGACAAGACAGGGCTATGGAGAGGCACCATAGCCCTCAAATAGGTAAAAGTGAGCTACTACGAGGAAATAAAGAAATTGTTCACCGTGTTCATGGGGGCTGAACCAGGAAGCAATGGATTTAAAGTACTTTGAGAGAGCTACAGGTCAGATATAACAAAACTAATAGATACACTTGTATGATCGATAAGGAAGTATATAAAATCTTACTAACTTAAGAGTTTTTAAGAACAGCTTAGACAAATAACCTGTCAAGTATGTTGTGTGTTTCTGCTTGGGGGGACAGACAAAAAGGATGTTGAGATTCTTATTCCCATATTGCATAGTTAATATTCCACAAAAATGAAAAACAACATTTGAAACTGATACCGTAGCTGGTTAAACTGATACCATTAATAGTGATACTATTGAACCCTCTCAAAAACAGAGGCAGTTGAAACAAACATGGATTCAAAATACCACAGATACAAGACTGTTGTATTGAGCAGCATATCAGCAATGATTCCAGGCAAAAGTAGTTGCTAAATGTTTAAAATAATGGTTAAACTAACAGGGGAATCTCCTATTATGCATTTTCTCTTTGTAAATTTGAGGCATTTGACATTAAGTATTTTGAGAGGCAGGATATCAGTATAGATGGACTCAACTAATTTTGTGTGGTGAGTCCTGTGTTTCTATGGTAGAAAAATAAATATCCAACAGAAGGATTATGTTCATGCCTTTTTCTAGGTGTGATAGAAGCTTCTATTACTGTTACTGACAATAACTTCAAGACTAAATTAATCTGTGCTTTGATTTTCCCCAGACTTTTAATTTTATTGAACTCCCTGGTGAGTTCTTTGCTCTTTTGTTTGTGGGTTTAAATATTTTGTCTTTCTGGAACCACATTTCCAGAAATGGCTGACCAAGAGTATCTCAGCCCTGTAGTTTCTATACTGTATTCAATATGAATGTCTGAAATACAGTCAAAATATTCAGAACCCGCCTGCTTTTATAAACCTTAAAAAGTCAGAGACAAAACTTTCTTCAGCACTACACTGCTCTTCAAATGATGTACACAGTGCAATGGTTTCTGAGGTAGCATTATCAGAAAAGATAGCATTTTATAGGTGCTAAATGTATTTGGCTTTTTTTTTCCTGAGGGAAGACAGTGAGTGGTTCTTAGAAAAGTATTTCTGCCATCCTTACAGTGGAGAGGATGTATGTAAGTAGTTATATTTGGCTATTATAATTCAGATAATAGTTTGCATATGGTAATTTAAACTCATGTTTCAACAGTAGCAATGTATCTTTGTATATGTATATGTATATTCATGTATAGAAATCTGATTGTCTGATTTTTTCTTGATCTTCATCTATAACTTTCACTGGGATTATTAGCTTCCAAAACCTGGGAGTTTCTAGGACTTTTACTCAGTTATTTTGTGCAACTCCACTTTGTCTCCTCAGGACATTATGTGTACAGTCTAAGGAACGCTGTGAGTCTGTGCTTGGGATTGTAGGTCTGCAGTGGCCGGAGGATACTGATTGCACTCAGTTTCCGGATGAGAACTCTGACAACCAAACTTGCCTAATACCAGATGAAGGCGTAGAAGGTAACTCCTAGAAATACATATAACAGGAAACTAAAGATTAATTGTGTTCCCAAAGACACTGATTTGTGTTTTGCTTGTTAGTTTTGTGATCATACCTCCCTTTTAAATTATAATATGTCATGTAGGGTGAGTTAAAACACTTTTTTGGTCAAGTAACTGTGGGAATGACTCCAAATCATATTTCAGAGTATTCAGACACCTACAGTTTGCAGAAAATAGGAAGTTTTCATAAGAAATCTATTTGAAGAAAGGATCAATTACCCTCAATCTTTGAAAGTCAGTGTATGAGATTTGTTGCTAACACCACACCACCACACCTACTACTTTCTTGCTTGTGTTTATACTTACTTTTTTTTAACCTATCCAGATGA
Organism: Anseranas semipalmata; assembly: GCA_013399115.1. Lineage (NCBI taxonomy): Eukaryota > Metazoa > Chordata > Aves > Anseriformes > Anseranatidae > Anseranas > Anseranas semipalmata. The sequence continues at coordinate 1,432,669 of VXAA01007033.1, forward strand.
TATAATAATGCTTTTGTAACAGGAGGTAAACACTTGGCAATCTTTAAAAAAAAAAAGAAAAGCTGAGCCTCATGACATCTCTGAGAAAAATATTGTAATGTTAGTGCCATTGCCAGCTATTGTTTGCTCTTTTTGTTTGTTTGTTTGGAGATTTTTTTATTTTATTTTTTTTAAGAGGGCTGTGCTAAACCAGCTTCAGCAGCAAATGACAAATTTCAATTTCTTGAGTTCAGCCACACTACTACTCGTTGTGGGTGTGAACATGGAACAAAAAAATGGAATTACCTTAAATGATTCTGCATATTCTTTGGCTATGTATGAAGAGGGTGGCTGTGCAGCTTTTTCTTCTGCCAGTGGTCATCTGATGTGAGGTCTGTGGGAATTCTGACATGCCTTATTTTTCTTGCCAAAAATGCCAGTAAAGTTGCTGGGAAAATATTACGATGATGTGTGCTAGACTCCCCACGATATATTGATCATGTTTAGTTCTTACTCTTTTCCTCCCACTCACCTACATGGTGATGACAACCTTTCCACAGTCTTTCAGTCTTGCTTAGAGAAAGCACTGGGTGAAAGCTAATTGGTCTGTAGTTCTTTTAGTGAAGATATATTTCTAATGAGTATAGTGAAGCATTCTGAGAAGCCACTGAAGCATATGTAGCAATAAGTACCATTTCTTCAAGCAAAGTGCATGTGCACGTATATCATTTTGAGAGTTTTATAAGATATGTAATAACATAGTAATGAAATCCTCTGTCATGGGACTGTGAGGGACAAGGAGACAATTTCTTTCTACAGCAAATGGCTGATGGAAAGGAATTAACCATTATTATAAAGCAGTATGTAGGAACAGAAAAGCAAACTTTGGCACAACAAGGTGAGCTAAAGAAAATAATGTGATTTAATTTTCTGTGGTATAAAATGTCTTTCAACCTTCCTCCCTGTGTTGTTAGATCATTTGGCTTTGAAATGTAACATATAATGCTTATATTTTAAATATACTATTGTATACAGGACTAGTGTATTCCATTTCTAGAGTTAAATTCTGTTCACTTATCAAAAAAAATATAATTTCAAAAATTCTCACTTTAACTAGAGAGAATCTGGCTACTAGGTTGATTCATTGCTTATTGATCTTAGCATTGAACTGGATAATCTTGGAAAATGAACAAAAAAGATTTTTTTTAGAAACAATGTAACTAATAAAGGGGTCTTATCAGAATCGTCTTTGGGTTTGACACACTTACTACTAAAATTTTGTGTTGATTCAATGGCAGATATTTCTTATAGAAATATTTCTGAGTAAACATTTGTAACAAAAGCTATTAAGCATCTAAGAGCATTAAAAATATTAATGATTACAAACTATGGATGATTTTCCAAATTAAGTTATAATTGACAGAGTTACTACAATGTGCTGAATTGTTTAAATTCTCTTCCAATTATTGCTGAATGCAAGAGTACTGCTGTCCAAGACGTTATGCACTGTAAATCTATTTATTTTCATAGTGAGTTATTCTGCTTCATACAGCACCACAGGAGTGAGAAGAGTTGCTAGAAAATGCATGTCCACAGTCTAAACATTGCATGCCAGTAATTTGTCGAAACTTTAAAATTTGGCAGAGGGTAGCATGTAAGGGAGAGCTCTAAAAAATGTTCCACACCATTCACAGTGCAATTGTTAAGAACAGTCTTATCTGCTACACAGTTCCGATTTAGTGTTTCAAAAGGTTTCTATTCCTGTCATTTATCCTTCCAAAACAGTCTCAATGATAAGTAAGTGCTCATGTGATGATTAAGCTTTCAGCTTATGGAGTCCTGTTTCTCTCTTTTCTTGTCATTGGCAGAGTGCTCACCCAGTCACTTCAAATGCCGTTCTGGGAGGTGTGTCCTGGCATCCAGAAGATGTGATGGTCAAGCTGACTGTGAGGATGATAGTGATGAAGACAGCTGTGGTAAATAAATGGAGGGTACTCTTCAAATGAGGAGTAGCTGAAGCATTAGAAAATGTGTTTGTTTTTTTTTTTTTAAAGACTAGTGGCAGTAAAAATACTTTAGGAAGAATCCTTCTAGATTAATGTCAACATAATTTATGATATTTGATAACTGAGCTTCTGGTAACTGCATTCCAGGACATTTGAGTATTCATTTAGTAATCAAGATTAAAAATGCTGCAATTTTAATTCTTTTGATATTGATGGAGGTTCTAATAAGCTAAAACATGGCTGCCTGGCAGTTTAAATCTTGAATTTGTAAATGCGATTTTAAATGTATTCACAGTAACATTCTCATTATGATATACTGACAGAAGATGTATGCTTACTGAAGTGGATTCTGGTCAACCTCTAGCCATAGGTACAAGTATAAAGTGGTAACCACAAACTTTATTCTCCAGTACATTTTAGAGCTAATTTATGGTAGAGGAGCTTTTGACTCTTAACTTAAGGGGATGGAATAACCAACAAATCTCTTGGTCACTATATATCCTTGTATGTGCTGGCAGGAGTATTCTGAGAAAAGGAAGGGAGTTTATACTATTTCCTTATGGGACTATGGTGTGGGATCTATGGAATTCTGCATGTTGTCCTGCTATCATGAGGGGCAAACAGTGGAAGCACTTAAAGGGGCAACAAAACTGTGGCAGTAAAAGATTTTCCACTCTGCTGCACAAAAAGTAAAACAAGATCCAACACCTGAAAGCTGAAGCTAGATTAAAATTCAAGCTTGTCATCTCTATAAAATTCTTCTTCTCCTTCTTTCTTTCTTTCTTTCTTTCTTTCTTTTTTTTTTTTTTTTTACGAGCGGGTTGTTTTAGTGATTGCAATAATCAAGGCATTATTTATCAGTAAGGAGCAATGTATTCTCAGTCTCTGGGAGTTTCAAATCAAGATTGCATTCTGTCTGCTCTTCTGCCTCATTCACCCCCCACCCCACCCCCACCCCACTCCACTAGAAGAAAGAAAAAAAGGAAAAAAAAAAGATATGATCATCAAAATAGGATTTAATTCTAGGGCATTTTGGATTACAAAGGCAGAGCTGATGATCGCAGTGACTCTTTCAAAGTTGATAATCTTTTTACCTTTGAATCAATTGTCTTGAATGTCCTCCCCACCACGTATTCTTCGTTGCCACCTGTTTTAACTCCTTAGAACACTAATTGCCATGTATCTTTTAGGATAATTTTATTCTCCTAGACATTAACGTATGAAATATTGCTTTAAGATGTAACATCAATTTTTCCAGTAGAACTCTGTCTGTCTCTATAGTCTAGACAGAATGTCACTAGCAATCAGCAGAATTCTTATCAGCTTCTATAAATATGGAATGCTGTATCTGCTAGGTAATTACAGCTGTCAGAGTGACATTACATTGACCAGGGGTAATGCTGTTACTGAAGAACAGACAGTCCTTGTAGAGCTCCAGAAGTAACTGTTTCTGACTCATTTATATTCCCTGTGTGCAGGACAAAATCAAAACTTGTTGATCTTCCCATGTGTAAATGACAAGCTCACATTTTATTAGCTTCATCCTTTCAAATTGCTTTACACCATTAAATAACAGTCAGCAAGCATTTAAATTAAAAATATCCAAGTGTCTTAAATGACAGTCATGGCTCTGTTAGGTTGGAACACCATGGTGGAGGAGAAGGCTGGCAGAGACCAGCTACAGTGTTTGGATGATCAAGCTCCTGTTTCCAAAAATGTAAGATAGAATGGTCCAAAGGGAGTAAGGTGTATTTTGCCCATGCAGAGTAGAGCTGTGTTCAGCAACCCCTGTCTCCTCCATGAGAGAAAAATGTGGTGGTCTTAATATTCAGAACTGAGTAATAATTAAAGGAGAAATAAATGTGTGAGTAACAAATGTACTTCATATTTTGAAGGACAGTGAAGGTAAGATCATATGTGAGTCCCTATCTCTTGTCAAAACATACTTTTGAGATGGGGGCAATGTAAATATGGATGAGTTTTCCTACCTCCATTTTCACTTCCATTTCATTATCATCAAATTGAAAATGTATGTTATACAAATATATGGAGGAGCAATAAGAATACTCCAAATGGTAGCTGGCCTTCTTCCAACAAAATAGTATATTTGAACACTGAATTCAGTATGTAATAAACTTTTCCTAGGGAGTTGTCTCTGCATTTGTCTATGTTGCCCTCAAAGATAAATTTTGGACAGTCATGGAACATTTCACAATATAACACTATAATGTGTGATGAAGGGAAAAAGCAAACACGTATTTAATTAATTGTAAACACTTCAGCTAAAAAATTGCAAGGTTCATAAATTAGATTGTTTTAAAGCTTTTTTATTTTATTTTCATATCAAGTTCCTAACATGACTGACATTCTTCGTTCTTTATTAGAGTAAAGCTTTTGTTTGGTTTCAATTAATTTTTCATTAATGGTTATCACAAATATTGTCAAGAAGGAGACCTGGAAAATGGCCATACCCAAGAAAGTTCTTTGATCATGTGGAATTAGTTTCATGGGTTCAAGGCTGTTTATTTCTCTGTGTGCTTAACATTTTTTTACATGGTTTATTCAATCTAAACAAATCAAGCACTCTGCACATCCAGTTAAAGTTAAACCCGAGTAGATTTTTCCCGTAATCATATGAGCTAGTAGTGATTCTCTGCTTCATGTTTATAAAATAATCACTTCTGAAATAACACTTTGAAACAACATATCTACTTACTAACTTACTGCTGATACATGCTGCTGCAGTTCCAGATCCAAGAAAATAGAGGTGCTGCTTCAAATACAGTATGTGAGCAGAGATCCAAACTATTTGTGTATGTGGGCATAAGGGTTGTCACCTGAATTTAGCTTGGATTAAAATGAAAACTAGCATTGTCAGCTGTAGAACAGGCCAAACAGGGCAATCAAACAACCTGTTTTATTCAGGAGAACGTGTTTTTATGGCTTCCTCTAAAATCTGAATGTCAGATGTGCAGGACGTTAATACGTCAAAATATTCCATTCTTAAATTGGTATCACAGCAAGGTGCTTTATTAGTTGATAAAAACAAGTAGTGAAATAAGACAACAGAAAATATTTTTTCCAAAATGTATGTTAGGCCGTTCTTAATTTCCTCTAGTTGACAAAACAATAATTTTATTGTCAAAGAACTTTGACACAGTTTTATGAATATTCCTCTTGAAATCAGTGAGGCTGGTTAGCAGGACTTCAAAGAGACAGTAATGCTGTGTGTTCCCTGCATAACAATGACTCCTCCTGAAGATTCATCCATTGATAGGGTCTTTCTATTATTTTCAAACTGGTTTGGTCACACATTATGGAATCGAGAAAACTGGTCATGCTCAAAACTTACAGTATCTCTCTGCCTTTCATTGTGATCTGCATTAGATTCTGTATCAGCACTGCCAAAAAAATGCTTATTTCTACATCATTTCATGGAGATTCTGTAGTGTCATAAGATTTAATTTTGAAAGACCAAAGTAGTCTTTCTGTGTAGTATGCTTTTAAAGTACATGCCACAGACTTCAGAATTATATATATTTATATATTAAATGTAAATGCATTTCCATTTCCATTTAATTTATATATGTTTGTATTTACATTAATTACATATATAGTAAATGCATTTGAAGAGTAGTGGTGAGGGGTGAGTAGGGTTTTGAGACAACTGAGCTAATGCCTATATCATTATTTATAATGGATATGGATATGGATATAATATGGATTATTATTTAAAAAGCATTGACGTGTGATGTATTTTATACCCGTTTAACAAATATGTGCTGTGACATTCTTACTTCCATTTCTTCATTAGTAGCTATTCTTGGTAACTTTTAAAGTTAACAGCGCAACTGAAAATATTTTGGATGTTTCAAGATTATTAAGGAGGAACAAAACAGTTGATTTGATATTGCATGCAAGTATTTCAAAATTGTGCTTCTCTGCCACCAGGCTGTGGAGAAAGGGGTCTTTGGGAGTGTCCTTTGAAGAAGCTGTGCATCAAGCACACGATGATCTGTGATGGTTTCCCAGACTGCCCTGACATGATGGATGAAAAGAACTGCTGTAAGGGTTTATGCACTTTGTTAATCCTGTAAAGGGCTGATCACATTTTTGGGATCTTGGGGCCCAGAATAAATGGATGTAAAAAAGGTTCTCTACAGACAAAAAGACTTAGTCATACCTGTGGTTTCCTTTTCAGTCCTTCCATGGCACCAATTTATCTCTTTCCTCACCTTTTGTCTTCTGATATTCACATCCTTGGATCCTTGCTGTCTCCTTGGTCACTCCAGCCCTCTGTATTCCACCCCCCACCTCTCCCACCCCTCTTCTCCTTCTCACATCTTAATGCTTCTTTTCTCATTGTGCCACAAGTCAAGCAGGTGGGGCAGAAGACCCGCTTGGCTGAACAGGGAACTCCTCCCGGAACTAGGGCAGAGAAGAAAATATGTGATCTCTGGATACAAGGTCAGGCTTTACAGGGAGATTATAGAGCTGCAGTTCACATCTTCAGGGAGAAAGCAAGAAAAGCCAGAGCTCAACTTGAGTTGGCATTGGCCAGGCTTTTTTAATTATATCAACAGCATGAGGAGTTCTAAGGAAAACATTGGACTGATATTTGATCAAGATGGTCACCTAACAAGTAAGGATGAGAAAAAGGCAGAGGCATTTAATGCTTTTTTTTTTTTTTTTTTGCATCAGTTTTTAATATTAATGATAGATCTTGGGCTGTCTGGTCCTCAGAGTTGGAGGACCATGGCTGGGGAAGCAGTAATTTTCCACTTGTGTCCACCAAAACTGTAAGGAACTGGTTGTATCTGTTGAATGTTCACATGTTCATGGGGCCTGGCAGGTTTCACCTCAGCATACTGAAGGAGTTAGCACATCTTACAGCTGGACCCCTCTCAACAATCTATCAAAGGTTGTGGCAGTGGAGGTCTCTGCTGACTGGTAACTAGCCAATGTTATACTGATCTAAAAGAAAGTCACAAGAGAAGACTCAGGAAACTACAGACCTGTTAGTCTAACCTCAGTGCCTGGAAAAGTTCTGGAGAAGATTGTCCTGAGTGCTGTTGAAAGATATTTAAAGAATAAAGCTATTATCAGGCATTCAACATGGGTTCATGAAGGGAAAGTCCTGCCTTAGTAATTCAATCTCCTTCTACAGTAAGGTCACTCACTCACTTGGTGGATGTAGAGAAGGCAGTAGATGTTATGTTTCTGGACTTTAGTAAGACTTTGATACCGTCCCTTACAGTATCCTTTTGGACAAATTGTCCAACTGTGAGATAAACAGGTTCATGCTATGCTGGGTGATGAACTGGATTGGCAGATCTCAAAGGGTTGTAGTGAATGGGACTACATCTGGCTGGTACCCAGTCACTAGCAGTGTTCCCAAGGGCTCAATTCTAGGGCCAGTTCTGTTCAACATTTTTGTCAATGACTTGGGTGCAGGAGTGGAATGCATTGTCAGTAAGTTTGCTGGTGGTACTAAACTGGGAGGTGCTGCTGACTCTCTGGAGGGATGAGAGGCCTTGCAGAGGGATCTAGATAGATTGGAGCATTGGGCCATCAGCAGTGGCCTGAAATTCAACAAAGGAAAATGCCGTGTGCTGCACCTGGGACAGAGCAATGCTGTCCACAGGTACAGGCTGGGAGACGAGAGGCTGGAGAGCAGCTCAGCAGAAAGGGAGCTGGGGGTGCTGGTGACAGCAGGCTCAGCACTAGCCATCAGCGTGCCCTGGCAGCCAAAAGGGCAAACCACATTTTGGGGTGCATTAAACACAGCACAGCCAGCTGGTCAAAAGAGGCAATTCTCCCGCTATATTTAGTGTTGTTGCAGCTTCACCTTGAATATTGTTCTGGGCTCCACAATATAAACAGGATGTTAAGGTACTTGAAAGTGTCCAGCGGAGGGCAACAAAGCTGGCAGAAGGTCTGGAAGGCATGTCCTATGAGGAGAGGCTGGGGACACTTGGTTTGTCTGGTCTGGACAAAAGGAGGCTGAGAGGCGACCCCACTGCTCTCTGCAACTCCCAGAGGAGGGGAAGCAGAGAGAAGAGACCGGCACCTCCCTCTCCAATAACCGATGACAGGACACGTGGGACAGCACAAAGCTGGGCCAGGGGAGGGTCGGACTGGACATTAGGAAAAATTTCTTTACCATGAAGGTGGTCAAACGCTGGAACAGGCTTCCTAGAGAGGTGTTTGATGTCCCATGCCTGTCAGTGTTCAAGAGGCATTTGGACAATGCCCTTAATAATATGCTTTACCTTTGGTTAGCCCCGAAGAGGTCAGGCAGTTGGAATAGATGATCTTTGAAAGTCCCTTCCAACTGAACTATTCTGTACCATTCCATTCTGTTCCATTCTTGATTCCTTGTAGCTTCTTGACTCCTTTTTCCAACTTCTCTCAACTTCATTCCATGTATGTATAGCTGCTCACTGCTCTTTTTTCCTTGATTTCCGCCAGTTTTTCCTTCTGATCTATTTTCAGTAACTTTGACATGTCTCTATGCTTTATTTGATTTCTCTTCTACTTGACATTTCTTAGATTCTGTCTTCCCACTTGGCTCCACAAGCTTCTTCTACAATCCAAAATGTGATAAGTATCAGAGATACAAAACTTAGTATGGCACAGTGAGTATGGGCATACTGTCCATGCATACAGTGTAAGGTGGCTCAAAGTGTTGACTGTGTAATAGAACCTTGTCCCCTGCTGGAGCTGCCCTGTCTTCTGTTTCCATTACATGGCTGACTAGTGGGGTGGGAAGAGCTGGAATACCTGTGAACGGCAGCTGCTTTGCAGGTTCCCATCCTGCCTATGAAGCCAGGAGTGGGTGCTGTGAAATGGTAGCTTCACTTTCATGACTATATTAGTGGTACCCTGAATTCTCTTCTTTTGAGAAAACCATACAGGTTTTTTCTGGGTAAGATTCAGCCTGCGCAAGAAAGAAAGAGATGCTTAGTAACGTTGGTTGAAAGCAGAAATTTTAGTTCTCTTGGCAATCCCAGTATTTCAGCACTTTTGCTGGGAATGTAGGATATAATTTTACAATTAAAAAAAAAAAAACAAACTTGTTCCTGAGCCTCTAGAGTTCTATTGGCAGAGACAGGATGGTGGGCACATTTTATATGCTATGTGGAGCATATGAATGTATTTGCCAAAATGATTGACAGCCTGGATATATCACTGGATCTAATGCTGCTTTTCTTTGAGAAGAGGCAGCTCACAGAACTTTTCTTAATCCGCTGTTCACTGTGAAGATTATGCCAGTTATCTTCCAAACGGTCTGTGTGCTGCCATCAAAAAAATGGAAGGAGGTATTGAAGACCTCTACCATTTCCAGCCAGGATATATACAACTAGTCCTCTCTTACAGAAAACACATCACCATTTCAAATTTTTCTGGCTTCCAAGTGAAAGTTGATGTAAGTTCTGTAGTTCTGGATGCTTTCAGACCTAGACAGTGAGAAACCCTGTAGACCAAAGCAACAAACCATGCCATCTCAGAAAAGCTGGGAGACTTTAGCTGCACAGCACATATATCTTCTATGACTTAAATAGAGCATCACAGTCTTTAACATGCTGTTCTCACAAGCTGGGGAACAGAGAAAGTAAGTGATTTGCTTATGATCACTCATTATGGTGATGGCAAAGAAAAGATTCTCCAAGGGCTAAAGTTAAACTAATCTATAATCATCAGGCTATATTTCCACTCTGCTATTGTGTCAGGACTTGAATAGTACAAAACAGTAGCAGGGTTTCCTCAGCTGAGGGCTTCCAGCTTTTGGAATATGCTCTCTCTGGGAGGCAGAGTTAGAGAACTTTTTCTATTTTTCCATGCTTTATTCCAGAGCCAAAAAGATCGATCGCTTATGTCACAGTAGGCAGTGCTGGCTACTATACCTATGTGGTTTTCACTGTGGAATACGTTTTTTGCACTAGTGTTGCCAAGAAATGCTTGGTTTGTATGGCAGTATAGACAACAGCCAGACATAGGCACAGCTGAATGCATCCTCCTTCCATGCACTCTCTTCCTCTCCTCCCCCCCAGCTCAAAATTCCATGGTGATGGGGTTTATATAGAAGCTGGAGAGAAGTGTGTTAGTGAGGAAGGTGCTACACACATGCCTTTTGGGAGGGGATTTGTTGTGGCTGGAGGAAAGCTTCAAGTCACTTAAAAATCTAGTACTTGTGGTTCCTGTACTGGACAGAGATTCTGGAAGTCCCTGCCCAATGATGCCAGCTGGCAACCAGCCATGAACTGGAGGATGTCTGAATGTACATCAGTTTCTCATCTCTCAAGTGGAGATAAAAATAATTCCATGATTTTAAATAGCTAGGAGGATCCAAAAGTGAATATAGAGTTGCTGTGGATTAAAGGAAATATATGTGTGTTACAGTAAAATATTTTTTTTCAAAGAATATGAAGAAATAAACAAATTTGGAGCACTAAGATGCAAGGAATGCCACATTTTCACTTAAAGCTTGTGAAAGGCTTAGACAACTTTCATATGACAAGACCACAAAAGATATTAAGTAAATAAGACGGTCTGGAACATACACTACAGATCTTGCCATTTCCAGACACCCTTCCCTTCCCCTTGGGTTGTGGTGCCCTGTGCAACTGTGTGGTGGCAACCACCTTCTGCATCAGTGGTGTCCATCCTGAGTTTTGCCACAAATCTGTCTTGCTTGCTCTGTAAATCTGATCTGTGCCTACCTTCTCCCTCCTTCACCTTTTTTTTTTCAGTCTCAGTGTGCATTTCATGCTGATCATTTCTTTCTCAAAAGGAACTGTGTTTTTCCTCCTTGCAGCATTTTGTGAGGAGGATGAGCTTGAGTGTGCCAACCATGAATGTGTGCCACGTGAGCTCTGGTGTGATGGACAAGCAGACTGCAGTGACAGCTCAGATGAATGGGATTGTGGTAAGTTTCTGCTGTGGTGCACTCTGCCTGGAAGTGATGTTTGGTTGATGGCAATATTAATGGTAATAATCAGTGGTGATTTGGTTTAGAATATAATTGCAGTGGTGGAGAGATGCTCCTTTACTACCAAAGGCAGACTGGGTTGAGGTTGGTGAAGCATGCAAGAAAGTGGGCAAAAGAGAAAGGAAGGACTCAGTGTTAAGTGTCACAGTGCAAAGATACAAGAGAAGTGACATGGCAGGGAACTTCTAAATGATGTGTAAAATCTGGAAAGTGCTGTGGACAGATAAGAGACGAGGAAGGTGTTCAGATGTAGCATTTATTTGGGCAAAATTTCTAAGCCCTGTTTCTGTACTCATGAAATTCAGTGTGAAATTCCCACTGAATGCAATGGTGCAGCTTCAGAGCTTATGAGAGGAAGATAGTTCTACTGGGTCCCCTTTGCATTGGCTAGAGATCTGTAGAATAATGTAACCTGCCAATGCTAATCATATGCAGAGTAGGCCTCATGCTTTTATGTGTACAACTCTCCAAGCATTATTCTTTAAATAAAAATTAAGCTAGATTGGAAAAAAAAAAAAAAAAAGAGCACTGAAAAGAAGCAGATTGGAAACTGGAAACTGACATTTCACTGAGTTAACAAGTATTTCTATACATGACAGTAGTTCATATTACTAAATTTTGAGATGCTTCATATGTTATTTTAAATATAGAAAAAAAGTGTGCCATAGCTTATAGAAGCAAATATTTTGTATTTGTATTGAAGTAAATTGTATAAACATTTAAAAATATTTATCATTAACAGTAATATACAACAAAATTTAATAAAACCTATGCAACAAAGAAGAAATGTTCTAGAATTGCATATTTGAAAAGGCATAATCTAAGATTAATAAATACTTTTCTTATGGGGAGAGAAGCAAAAGCACCTTCAGCATATAGCGAAAACGCTTAATGACTGGCTGGGTTAAGATTACTACTATCCAAGCAAAAGTCAGTGGAACAGTTTAACTAAAACCAGCATGTATCTGGGGAAAAAGGCACACAGCCCAACATCTCTTAAGGAATCCTAGAAAGGGAAGGACATAAATTTCCACTTGTGTGTTTTGGGCCATTTTGAGCTACTTTTAATGTGTGATAAGAGCAGTTCACACACTTTTAAACATAGACTAAGAGAGAAGAAATGGTAATGATCTTTCTTGTAAAAAGTAGCTTTTTTTCCCTTTCTCTAATTACATCCATATGTTGTTAAACAGGAACAATGCATATTACTGAGAGTCAAATGATGATATCACTCCTCTGTCAAATAGCATTTATCCCTCAAGCTACCTTAGTGATTTCAGCTGAACTATTTGTTGGGTAAAATATCATTTACCAAGATTAAGGCTATCAGAACCCCATGTTAACCTGTACTAGTGAGTCAAGAATATTCTGGTTTATTCTAATCCTCAAGGTGTCTTTGTTGTTTAGTGTCTCATGCTGTTCATTGTTATCAAGATTCTCATAGCCATGGTTGCCTTGATTTTAAATTACATAGCTAGTGAGCATATAAAATCAGCAAAAGTGCCAGCGTCTTGGAAGAGTGTAGCTGTAGGTTTTCAGTGTACCATATATAAAACTAACCATGTGAAATAACAGTAAAGTTATTTTTCTTTTTCTTCACAGTTACCCTGTCTAAAAACATGAATTCCTTGATGTTTCTGACCATTCACAGGTCAGCTGCTGATAACCATGTTTGTGCTGATGAGTGGCAAGAAAATTTGAGCCAACTGGCCTGCAATCAAATGGGTTTAGGGTAAGGTCAGTAGTTTGTAGCACTGGTGAATTTCTTAGTACAATGGGAGCGTTGGGAGTTAGATGTGAATGATCATTGATCACTGTGACCCATGCAATGTTAGACCTGGTGTGGAAATACTATAAAGAAAAGAAGTAATGACATTTTGTCATGTCCTGAAATATGACAGAAACAAAAGCTCGCTAAAATCTAGGCACTTTCACCATTTCATAAGCAGTGTGCGATTGTTAAAAGAGTATGTTGAAAAGATAATGTCTTGCCAACCCTTAGTGTTTGAGCTTGCAGTTATTTCTGAGGCTCAGAATTGTTTGGAAATTTGTTACTCTGTTCATTCCAAAAGAATTAATGCAGACTTGTCTTACGAAACACAGGAAAATTTCTCTGGGTTCTGCAATAAATACAGTGAGATAGGCAACCAGATATATTTAATTTAGGTATCTCTGAACAGAGAATTGCAAATGATAGAGTTTTCTGTGTGGACCTCAGAGGAAAAAAATGTAGCCTCTATGCATCTTTCATGCATCTTGCATGCACACTATCATCTGCTTTGACACCCAAAGCTGTCTTTTCTTCTACTAAGAAAAGACAAGCCTGATGGTATAGGGTATCTTTTGCCAGTGTCTGATCCCCAAATTGGATTAAGAAATCTCCTTCCTATCCACCTTTTACTACTAAATATATTGACACGCAATCTTGTTCTTTGTACCTTTTTCAAAAAACAAAGGCGGATAAAGACCCTGGTTTACAGTGTCTGCACTTAACCTGCTCTGTATTACCTTGCACTGCATGGATGCTTAACATTATTTCTAACAGATGCTCCTGAATTCAAGACCTATACTGAACAGTATGCCTGCATTCTAACACACAGTAATTCTGTACTATTCTAACTGATTTAGTATGTCTAAATAATATTGACATTATCTTTACGCTTTAACTTCATATAACTTCCTAATAAGCTTAAGCTCCTTTGGTACCTTCAAAAATAGTTAATTGCTTTTACAACTACTTTGTTGTCTGAAAATAAGCTGATGATCTTTACAACAGTCATGTTTTTTATTTCCTAATATCTTGGTCTCATAACCTTAACATAAAATACTCGTAAGTTTATATATATATATTATATATATTATAATATATCACAAGATATATATTACAGTATATTAGGGTGAATATTATAATACATCATATTATATGACATATTTAATATATAATAAATTATATAATATATACAATATAATTANATATATATATTTATATATATATATATTATTCTATAATGCTTGCTGTTAGGAAAATGAAAAAGGTATTAAATTATCACAAGAACTCTGGTCCCTTCCTTTTTTTTCCAAGGTTTGCCTAGGCTGAAAATAGCATCAGTAGAAACTTACACTTTCCTGCTTCTTCAGTGAGGCTTGCTAACAGGAGTAATCACAGAATCATTTAGGTTGGAAGAGACCTCCAAGATCATCTAGTCCAACCTATAACCTAACACTACCAAGTCCTCCATTAAACCATGTCACTAAGCTCTACATCTACACGTCTTTTGAATACCTCCAGGGATGATGACTGAAGGTACCTCTAGGGATGGTGACTCAACCACTTCCCTGGGCAGCCTAAATTATCATAGAATCATAGAATATCCCGAGTTGGAAGGGACCCATAAGGATCATCGAGTCCAACTCCTAATTATCAACCCTATCACTTCTAACACAAATGTACGAGAGACAAATGTTTCTTTAATCTCACAAATCCATTTTCTAAAAGGGGAAGACTCGTAATAATTTTTCTACAAATTCTTTTTAGTGATAGGTGATTATGTGAAGTGCAGTGGGAAATTTCAATTCAGACCCGAAGTCAAAAGCTTCAGTCTGACTTTAATATTCAATTTTAATTCTTCCAATACTTCAGAAAACCAAAGTAGTGATTGTGTTTCCCTTTCTTAATGCCTGATTTTGTCAGTCACCTGAAGCTTGATTTTCTTAGCTATTCTCCAAGTTTGTGGGAACTGGCACTGCTGAAAATACAGTAGATTAGCTTTGAAGAAGATCAGTAAGCAAGACAAAGGTTATAATGCATACACCAGAACTAATTTCATAAACGATTAAGTGAGTTAATATAGTTAGTTAACTCTTCTTTTAACATTGCATAGGGGTTCAGTGAAAATGTCCCAGAAGGTAACATTTTCTATATGAGGAAGGGAGAAGATTGAATACTACATTAATAATAATAATAATAATTCATGTCACTGTAAAATCTGACCTAAAGCCAAAGATTTCATGTGTTTGCCATTATGTCCTGCATTATTTATTTGACTTATGATGGCAAGAAAGTCTGAATATGATGTTGATACCACTGGTGTATTTAATAAGTTATTTCCAGACATCAGTAAGGGTACAGGTAAATTAGACTGCATATTGCACAGAACACAAATAATGATGAAAGAAATTCCTTTTTATCCATTAAGAATTTTTTTATTTTTTATTTTTTTTTAACGAAGATAGCATATTTTAAGCAGTGCTTTTCTTCAGATATTCCCAATAGGAAATATTTCATTTTACTCCTTCAGAAAATTAAAGCTGTGAATATAGAAAAACTGTCCATATTATGCCACAGTGCAGAAACCACGAGTTGTGCGGCTAAGCAAGTTTCTTTAATAATGACTTATGATTATACTTGATTTTGATTTAATAGTTCTCTTTTTTATTCTTAGAGAAAAACAGTGCAAAGTTGAGACTTCTTAATAATTCACACCTGGAATTGCAATGAATGGTATCATATGGTATTTTTGTTTTCTGTATAACTCCACAACATATTATTCATAGCTGTGTCTGGTGTTTTCCCAAATGACAATCCCAATTGCTATATAATGTTGTATTGTTTAAAATATGAAAGCAATATCTGTCTAACAGCTTGTAGATATTTTTAATTCTTCAGCCTATATGAATTTGAAGAAAAATAAAGAGAATTTAATGACAGTGATCAAAGTTAGCTTAATTTAAGTCATAGTGGTAACATATTTTACAGAGTAACAGACTGTTTATTTGGGAAGTATATGCATTGTGTCTGAAGCAACATGAAAGGTAATTCTGTTCTGCCTATTACACAAAACTCAAGCTATTTTCCTGGTTGTTGGACAATTCTAATTCCACAGATGATGTGTTTTTTTTTTTTTTTCAGTTTTTCACAGCACAGCACATGCAATGTGTTGTGTGATGTGTGATGCAACATCATGAAAAAACTGTGCAAGTTCCAAGCATTGTGTGAAAGGCTTTGGACCGATGGTGACTGTTGCTCGAGTTATGCAATGCGCGTTCTTAACAGTTCTTTTGTTTTCCTCTAGCGTGGAAAGAATGCTATATGCAAAGTGAACTTTTGTTTATAATGCTAAAAGCCTAAGGGGAACCATTTGTATAGTTCAAATCTTAGGTTTTGTAAAGCTTACAGCCAGAGAGGACAATTAGATCACCTGATACAACTGCCTGTTCATCTCAGAACAGATGATTTTGTTCAGAGACTAAGTCCCACATTTAAGTACAGTAAAGCATTTCTCTGGCAATTAGTTTTCCTAATTGTTTACCTATGTGGTAACACAGAGAACGGAACAACAACTGCCATTGGTTTCTCAGATCAACATTAGATATATCCCGGTGTGTGCTGCAGAGACTGTGTTGCTGAAGATGGGCATGCTGTGCTTGTTCAGAATATTGTTATGTTCAGAGATTTGTCGTGATGTTTAGTTGAAGAAAGCCATTTCCACATATTCTGAAGTCCATGTTTTTGTTAATGTTCATTTTTGTTAGTGTAATGGTGATGATAAAAACATGGCCTGCTCAGAGCTAAAATTTGACAAAATGAGAAGTTAGTGGAATTATTTGGTTACTCTATAGCATTTTAGTGGAGTAGTTTCTCTTTCATTCTTGCACTAGGATGAGACAGCAAATGTCATAATGATAAACTTCAGCAGCTTGTACCCAGCAGGGTAGAGGGGAATTTTAACTGAACTGCCTGGTCTAGTCTAGCAGTATCAGCATAAAATCATAGCTGTTTACCAAGAGAGTTGTTTATAAAAATTCACAGTAAGCTCTGCTACCTCCTACTCTTGCTGCTGCTCCCTTTCCTGGAGGCTGCACCACTGGTGATCCACAGAAGCAGGTAGCTCCTTTTCATTTTTCCTCTGCCATAGAATCTACTGTTTGTATTTATGGAAGGGGAAGGCCAAACTCTTGCTCCTGCCTGGCTTTTTTTCCTTTCGAATGCTTTCTCACTCTATCTTAATGTCCTCTAATAACGTACGCTCATATAAGCAGTCAAGCTGCTGGAGCAATAATCTTTTTTTTCTCACATGAATTATTATGTTTTCTAATTACTTTCTAACTATTTCTGCATCAGAAATTATGGGAGTGGAGTATAATGTCTTACGTGCTTAAAAACATCACAGAAACCAAAAATTGAATGATTCTGTCCTATCCAGAGTAGAAATTTAAATTTCTGAATTTAACCTACTTTATTTTCTCCAAGAATAAACATGACATTTAGGAAATCAAAGGCAAAGAGTGAAGTACTGAGACTTGTTAATTTGATCTGGATTTGTAGACCCTCTCAACAGAATGTATAATATGCTTGACCTACCTTGAATATATTCACATTGTCCATGGCTGCAGTGTATTCTCTTAAATTTTTAGATTTAACAATATAGAGATTTCTTCAGATTACATTTATTTTATTAAGAGCAGCAGCAAATAATTATAAAATAAGATTTATTTCACGTAACATTATAAGTTGTAGTTGACATGGAAGACTTTGTTTTAATAATTTTGACCATTGATGAAACAATGTTAAAATGCAGCTATACGTAGATTTTAAGCAGTATATTAGAGAGGTATTAGTTTATATTTGATACCTTATGTCTCATGTGTCATGCGCATATGTATTTTAAAATATAGAAAGTTATTTGGAGAAGGCTATTTTTGAAGAAGTTTCAGCCTAATAATTCTTTGCAAATTGTGATGATTGCTTCAAGTAGTCATTAATCATATGGTCACTTACCTCATATAACACTTTTTATGTGCATGATTGGATACTTTCTTTCTGTAAGTAAAAAGGTAATTGTTATTAGTGATGATTAAAAAAATTTAAAAGATATGTGGATACTGTCAACCAAACAAAGGTTGGTATTCTAATGATTGATCACAAATACTTTTTCCAAACTATGTTATGTCCTAGCTTGTACAAATAACACTATAAAAAACATTTTTTTTTTTCCCTGGGGCTTTCAAATCAAATTTGCTGAGTTTAAAACTACACAGATATTAAATCTGTACAGACAGGAAACAGATGGTGTTCCAGCTCTGAAATGGGCCTAATTTGTTTGATATTAGCGCCCATACACATGTTATTCATTACCTTCTGGCACAACACAACACTTCCTTTTTCAAGCCTGTTGTCACATGCATCTAAAAACAATGACATTGTAGAAGCTGAATAGAGAAATGTTACTGTTACTTTGAAGAGAGAAGGCATCCAGTTATGGATTATACTTTATTCTAAACTTCAGGACATGTGAGATAAATTTGCATAATGAAATAGAGAAAATGAGGTATTAAAGCCATTGTTGTACAAAAGTATCCCGATTTATGTTGCTTTTAATTATGAACAGAATATTAACTTCATAACCTAAAATTAGTCCCTGGTTTCTGTTTTTCTTTTTTTTTTTTTAAACTGTGATTTAGCATGCAAATCATAATGTTCCTTGTTTTTCATTATAAACTATTCTATAAACTTTGTCTGTTGAGCACAGTGATCAGCAGTTAGCATGCTAGAATGCTTTGAGACCTATTATTTCTTTAATATTCCCGTTGTACAACTTACATAATGAAATGACCCTAAACATTACTTTTCCCCACTGCAAGCACCTTTATAATGTACAAGACAGACTGGCTTTTAGTTTTCTTATTACGTTTTTGAAAATATCCCTCTCTTAAATACATGTAAGGGAATCCATAACTTGATATTAAATGTATTAAAGGAACATTATGCTTTTTAAATTGAAATTTGAAAAATTAGCAAGATTTAAGTTAGAATTTCCCACTCAGGTAGACGTGCTTCTGTAAATCAAAATACCTTGACTTTATGATTTCATAAGTGACTAATTTTGTAGTTTCATCTTCATATAACTTTTATGGACATTTTCTTAGATTAAAGGAAACTTCTTAGATTAAAGGAATTATATATTGGAATTTTATGTGCCTTTGATAAATCTAGCAGACAACTTCCTGTGAAGCAACAAGACTTAGTTGTCTGAGACACAAGCTGTACAGTGACCTGAAACTGAAAAAGGAATTCTAGGTGTAGTTCAAACTTACAAGAACAGGTATAGAAGAACAGCATGAGTATGTAGAAAAAGAATCACAAAGGCCAGGAATATTAAAAAAAAAAAAAAAAAAAGGGCAAAATAAAACCACAAACCTCAACAAAGCATATTGTAATGTTTTTATGGTAGCAAAGAATTAGGGCTAGAGTAAAAAAAGAACAGGTTATACTCTGCTCTTCAAAGTAGCTAGGTCTGCTGAAATTCATCCAAGAGAATTTAAGATACACGACTATGGCAGATCTTCATTATGGTTGCCAAATGGTAGCCAGTAGCTTTGAGACGTTATAGAGAATGGCTATATAAGGCTGAAAACTGTTAAATGTTCCATCTTTCATTAAAAAGGGAAAAAGAAGAGGTTTAAAAAGTAGTTGCCTTGCTTCAATTATCCACAAATAATTACAGAAGTATAATACAAGGTCTTAATGATAAACAGCCTGTATCTATCAATAACAAATCATGTCAGATTCACATAATTTCTTTCCTTGAAATTGTGGTTAGGGAAGAAACAGTAGCTGTGATGTATTTTTAACTTTTATACTGTGTGAAATGACTTTCAAAATAAGTAAGGAGATTTGGACAAAGATGAAATAAGAGACTGTTGATGATTTATTGTCAAACCATAAAGATGTATGGTGTTGAGCTAGACACACCCCTGTGTGTCTCTGGTGATAGTGTTGTCATGGGTCATTCAGATGATGGAGTGGAGAGGATGCTTACTAGTTTCTCATTCAGTATCAAGCTGGGAGGATCTGAAAGCATTTTAGAGGACAGGATTAGAATTTGAAATTAGAATTTCTTGACAGACTGGAGAAATAGTCTGAAATAAATCATGCTAATGATAAGAACAAAACAGTACATGTAGTAATACCTTGAATAAATACAGGATGGAGAATGGTTGGCAAGACAGGAATACTGTAGAAAAGGGACTAGGAAATATTGTGGGTCTGAAGATGCACATGAGGAAACAATATCTTACTGCTATAGGAAAAGCAAACATGGTATTTACATGTATAACCAGGAATGTTTATGTACAACACTTGGTGTAATCCCTCTGTTCTGTTCAGCTTGTAAGAGATTTGGACTAGATGGGGAAAGTCCAGATGAGGTCCCCAGGAATGACCAGAGACCTAGAAATCATGCTCTGTGAAGAAAGGCTGAAAACTCTACGTGGTCAATCAGGGGGAAGGAGGTATGGGAGCCTTCAAATATGTACAAGGCTGTTGCAAAGAAGCAAGGAATTAACTGTTATCTATTTCCAGGGGGAATAAGATATAAGTAATGAGCTTAAATGACAGGTAGGAAGATTTACAACAAAATTGCTATCTTATAAGTCCTGGAATATATTGCCTAGAAGTGCTGAGGAATCTCCATCGTCAGAGATTGTTATAAACAGGGTAGACAAATATCTGTCAGAGATAATTTAGATACAGTTGATCTTATTTGGGGATAGTGGAATGGATCACATGGCCTCAGAAGTTTCCTTTCAGCTGAATTTTCTATGATAGTTTTGCTTTGCTCAGCTGTTTAGTGAAAGAAAGCCTTGTGGATTTTTTTTTTTTTTTTCCAGAGGTCCTAATTCCATTTCATCACTGGAAACAATGCAGAGGACCTCATAAAAATCTGAGTGAAAGACATACCTGACTTTTACCACTGAGCTTGGTGTTTCAGTCAGTTCAAATCCATAGGGAAAAAAGAAATCATAAACATTGCTGTTTGTAGAGAATCTATTGTAAATTTATTTTACTATAATGTTTTTGATATGGCCTTTGAGAAGTCCATAGACTAAGGCTACAGGCACCCTAAAGTATATTCACCGAGTGTCATGTCTGAGTGGTTGAAAGCTCAGAAGTTTTATCATAGCCTTTTCGATATAAATATTTGCTACAGATATTCAATACCCATATGAGATAGTTATTTTTTTGTGGTCTGTACAGTAATAGATTCTTAGAACCCCATTGGTCTTAAAAACAAACAAACAAACAAACAAACAAACAAAACCAAAAAAAACCAACAAAGAACACTTATGATGTGTTTCAGTACTCAAATGGTTCCATCACAATATCACCATGAGATGTTAGAAAGTTCCATGGATTCAGGTAAGATTTGTAAATTATCTTGGAAGTTTCGTGGAGGATCTGGTCCAAAGATCACTACTTAAAAGGTCTGCATTATTGTTACCACGATATGAATGTCTTGTGTTCGCAAATACCACTAAAACCTTATTTAAGTGATACAGATATATCAGTGACTGTACTGTAATGTTGTGCCCTAATGTGTGGAAAAATCTGTTGTAGTAACTCAGCTTTTTTTTGAGATTAAGCTCTTCGGCATAAGTACTGTCCACTACAGTGTGTTTGCACTGTGCATCAGAATCACACAATCCCAATTGTAACAGACATCTGGAGATCACCTAGTCCACCTCCCACTTGAAGCAGGACTATTGCCAACACGGGATCAGCTTAGCCACTGCTCTGTTTAGCCAAGTCTTGGAAACCTTGAGGGACTGACACAGCCTGTGTTTTCCAGGGCCGCTCTACCTTCCTGGTGGAAAAGTATTTCCGTTCATCCGCTATCAATCTCCAAAGCTGCCACTCTAGGCCATTTTCCCTTGTTTTACCATGTGGCACTACTGAGAAAAGTTTGATTCTGTCATCCTTTAACTCCTCTTGAAGTAGTTGCAAGTTGCCATTGAATTGGCCCTTAGCTTCATCCTCACAAGAATAAACAAGACCAGTTCCCTCAGTACCAAATTGTCCATCAGTGTCACAGGCCACTAGATAATTCAGAAGCCATCTGCAGGACCCTCTCCAGTTTCTGAATACCCCTCTTAAACTGAGGGGCCCCAAAACCGCACAGTGCATTCTACATAAATACGCTTTCAGTCAAAAAATATGGTTTCAATTTTGCTTATTGTTGCAATGTCGGTAATAATTAAAAGCATTAGTCTAAAATCAACACCAAATTTCTGAACAAAGCCGTTCTGTTACATGCAAACAAAAGGGGAGGAAAAGAAAAAGAAAAAGAAAACTTTGCAAAGAATGGAAAGGGCCTTCTGAAAATATGTCATGAAAAAGGTTCCTTATCTGGCTTGCCTGGAAACTTGAAAGATATTAGATATGGCCACACATATGATTTTTGAGCAGATTGACTCAAATTAGGTCAAGTTCAGAAGGCCATTAAAATAAAAATTTGGAAAGACAGCTAATTTCAACCTCGAAGATGTAGTTTGATGTATTAGAGTAATTAGCAGCTTATTTTGTTCTAAATGGTTCCTTAATAATTTAAAAAACATTGTTGGAGTCTGTAAGAAACTCAGTAAAACAAAATATGCCTATGAAGAAATTATACACCATGAGATGAAGTGGCACTGTTCACTGAAAGATGCATCTTCCCTTTTTGTTAGAGCATGTACACAGAAGAAATTCTGTGCTACAGCTCCAGGAGGGGCAGGATAGAACCTTTAGAAGGAATTCTAAAGAAATAAATTAAGGCATATTGGTTTTGAGTGTACTACATCAGGCTGTGACCACCAAGGAAAAAAAGCATAACCATAATTTTATTTTTACTAAATAACACACATTGTATTAATAATTATAAAATTTCATACAGGCTTAAGTATCTTGTAGATTGTTGTCCTGGTTTAGAAATGTGTCTATGTTTAATAATGATTATAGCATCATGAGCTGTCGGTTTTAACAAAGTAATATGGTAGGTGGGACAATATAGATTTGAATCCATCAGATGGTATGATATTTGCACTTTTTTTTTGCACATATTCTATAGGTCAGACACTTGTTTATAGCTATATAAAATATCACAGTACACAATTATGAAGCGGTAAACATTATTGTTCACGCAGGATTATAAGGCAGAATGTCATCTTAAGAGAAAAATAAGCTTATGTATGTCTGGTGGGAGAAAGAGTGGGAAATGAGCAATTGCTGGAAACGAAGAGGGGGGGAGCTTTATGTGTTTGCCATAAGCAGGCAATGATGGAAAAAGATGTTTGCTGCAAAAAGAGATTTCTCTAAATGAGAAAAAAGTACAGACTTTAAAAATACTTGTTACTGTCTGGCTGCACATTCTGGGTAGTAGGTCATGGAATGATATTGCTCAATAATGCCCAGAGAAGGTTCCAAAAAATAAGTCATGTAACCGGCAAGACCCAGGGCTGGGACCTCAGAGCCTAGTTAGTTCTGCCGGTCCTGTTGAAAACATTTCCATGTGGTTGCACTGATAACTTTACCATAGACATAATTCTTTGATCTTTGTTAATTTATGTGATCAGCTGGGTAAAGGATACCATACTTCTGTAAATATTTTAAAACAAATACAGGTAATACTAGAAAAAACAGACTTCAAGACAAACTAATAATCTGGCTGGCATTACTAGGTACTGCCATGAGAAACTTGAGTTCAGAGGTGATTTTTAGGACACTTCACAGTTTTTCTGAACTTGTCTCATTCTCTTTCCACAAACTAGTATTTAGAATTTGGTCCATGACCAGTGTTCAGGGGAGCAATCCTTGAAAGCCCTTCTAATTGACAGGGATTGTTAGCTAATTATGGATGTTTCTGTGCTAGAAAGCTGTGTGACTTGTAGAGCCATTTCAAAAATACATTTTTTTTCCATTTGGCAATTGAGATTTTACTAAAACAGTTTCTTCAGTGGTTTATCAGGCAACACCTAAACTGAGGAACTGGAGGTGTGAAAATATCTCCTGGTGGAATCATTCTAACTTACCTTCATATTCCTGTTAATTTGCTGCAGAAGGCCAGGTTTGACGTCATCACCTGTACTTTGTTCTGCTTAGCAAGTCAGACAGCTTGGACTTAGAGATAACAAGACTCAGATTGCTCTTTACTGTTATATCTGAATGGATTTCCAAAGATAGGAATGTAAAGAAATGTTTTTTTCTTTTACCTCTTCCACAAATGAAGATCTATTTGTTGTATTTTTGGAGGCAGGAAACTGTAGAAACAGTATTTCAATGTATGCAGTACAGTGAATACTACCACAAAGCTCTTGCTGTTCACGATTCTGTTTCTGGTCTTTGTCAGAAAATACAATGTGAGTGACAGTAGTACATTAAGGCCTGGCTTCTTGGGTGATATCATTCCCCTAACTATGATTCTGTCACATGTGGCTTTGACATAACATTCTGCTCTATATTTTTGGAGTAAACAGGAGGCATTAGGGCTTCTTCCTTTCATTATTGTAACATAGGAACTTAATGGAAAGTCTATGAATGTCTTTTATTTGTTTCAGAGGACCATCTAAAACAGAAATTGTACTAGAAGACGAGGAAATGCAGCATCAAAAGTGGCTGAATCTGCACTCAGACTGGAAGAATAAGAATGCATCCACTTTACATGCACTTCTAGTGGATGGGTAAGTAATAGGTCAATGAGATTTATTTCACTGCTGTGGGTAGTCACTACATTTGGAGAGATCACAGGTTTTTCAGCAGAACTATACCCACTTACAGTAAGCTTCCTTAGCAGTTTCTCTGGCCTTATACAGTGGTATATTTCTTTTAATTAGCCCTACTAAACAGGTAGGTGGTAACAAGAAGCCAGGTCTCGGTCATGGTTGAGACATTCAAAGTGTGACTTTGAGACTAAAGAGCCAATTAACTTAAATGTGCAGGACAAAACTGGGAGAGCCATCTAATCCATCTTCAAAAAGCAGATTCATTGTTTCCCTATTCCTCTTTCAAATGCCCAGAAAATTTCATAACACTGTTCTTCAGTGCATTCAGAACATTCTGTTTCACAAGAGAAGACTGACTTGCCTAAATGCAGAGGGCAGAGGTTCAGTATGTGTGTGAAGAAGCAGATTTGAGGAATACACCAAGATTTCTTCTTTTCCATTATTGTCCGCAGGAGAGCTTTTACATAATGGCTGATTTCTTCAGCAGAAGAATACTGAAGAGATTATATCTGCAAGTGCATACTTTTGCTTTCCAACATTCAAGTTTCGTGCTAGTCCTGTTTCACAATATTATGTTCCCCATTCATTTAAGTTCATTTTTACTTCTTCATCTAGAAAAAGGGCCAATACAGGATGGAGGCTGATACTTGCCATTTTTGTTTTTACCTCTTTTCCTTTCTCTCTGTATTTTTCCACTAGCCTAATGGTATCTAAATGCTTTTCTCCAGAGTAATTCAAGAATAAACATCTTGGGTTGTGAAAAGATGCAAAGGCAGGTCCACAATCATATTTTGTTTGGTCACTAAGGTACAAAGGGCTTTCAAGGTGCTTTGCCATGTTTGAAAGTTGTCTGCTAGGAAGTATGTGAGAAGGGATGGATCAGAGCCTCTGAGTTACAAGATCTAGTAGCAAAAGATGTAGTCTCACCCCCAGTGAGATCATGTCAAATAAACTTCTTGGTGTATGTGGGGGGGCAGTAATTTGTTCTGATGAGTGTGGCTGGTCTAAGTTATATTCTGTATATTTTTATGCAGTGTAAATGGCCCTCAAAATTGTGCAAAGCCAAGGACCATTCTTGCACATACATCTCCAGGAACAGAATTTTTTGTTTTCAGGCTGAAGAGGTACATAAAGTAGACTGAGTTGCACAGTGCGTGAATGGGGCAGATCCAATGTAAGGGACAGAGGCCTGGTCAAATCACAGACTGAGGCCCAAGCCTGTGGTGCTAATTTGGTGAGCTTGCTGGCACTCTGATGTTGTGCCCACATTAATATCTATGGCTTAAAATCAAATGCAGCCTCTTTTTAGATAGTTGCAATTTTAAAGCAACGGCCCACCTACCTATTACAGCCTCAAAGAATAACCTGGGGAACAGTTAATCTGTGTATACAGTCTAATTCAGCTCTGTATCTGCCTCCAAAAAAACACATACACAGTATGAATTAAAAAGTCATGGAAATAAGCAGTCAGATAGCTGAGCAACAGTGCTTTTAGTTTTAGCAAGGATCTCCCTTCTTTTGACAAAGAGTCACTTCCTTGCTCTCTCATCTGAAAATTTTCAACAGGAATTTTTTGTTGTCTTCATACTTGCTTTTACAAACTTCCTGGGTTTTTATCAAAATACCAAAACTTCTAGGGCAAAAATTTTCATCAAAGATATTTCAAAGAAAATCTCACCTTTCAGCTTTAAGGATGGGGAGAGCATCAATCTCCGTGCTTTCAGGTGCCATAAATTAAGACTCGACAGACTTGTAAGTCCCAGGAGCTCAGAGCTGGATCAGTGCCCAGAGAGCAAGGTCGTCTGCAAAATATGTAGCACCCGCTCATGAAATGCATTGTAAAGCTGAACCAATATTTTGAAGTGTTGCCAGACAGACGCTGGAGGTGATCTGGCATAAGAAGCTCTTTGTGTTTCTTTTTACAGTTTGGGGAATTTTTAACGGCTCGTTTAAAACAGTGGGTACAATACCTGTGTTGATATGCAAATTACCCCAAATTACATCAATTAATGGAGATTTTCATGAAGTTCTTGTTTCACTGTTTAGACAGATATGTCGAAGCAGAAGCAAAGTGGCTCTCCTTTGCTCTAAAGAAGGTAAGTGAAGTGCATATTTCTGAGAAAACAAAGATGTTTTTAAAGATATGTTAAATGTACTTTAACAAATGCAGATGCTTATTGTGGATTCATTCTGATATTTGACTGGACTTCTGCAACCTCCAGTTTTGCATTGCTTTTTTTCCCTACTCTGTGCAATTTCAACAGCTTTTCTTATTTTTGACTATGAGTTTCTCTATTGCAGTAGCCCAGTCCAGCTCCTACAAAATGAATTTTGTCATCAGTCAGGTTCCAAAAATTAATTTGAAAAAACTTCCTGCTGAAAATATCCTTTACCACCAGAGGGGTTAGTAGGCTACATACCTGGGAGTTGAAGCTGTGATTTGTTTATTTGTGAATCTCAAGGGAACCTAAAGTAGAAAGCTACAGAACAAATCTGCAGGCACAGCAGATTGTGCAGATTTAAGTGGTTTGAAACTGCAGAAATTCTTCATCTTGAATAAAATCATGTTCTACAAACAAGAAGAGCTTTGGTGAATAACATATACATTATGAATTTGCTTGACCTAGGGAAAATTAATCACAAAGCATGACCTAAATTTGTGAAAGTAATCAAAACATTTGCTACTCTTACCAGAGAGTAACACCTCACAGCAGTCTGTTAAAGGTATTTGCTTCTGACATATGTTGCTTTAAGAACACTTAAAATCCCTTGCCCTCTGAAGTTTTTTAGGTGAACACAGTAAGAATTACTTGCTTAAGCGAGTGCTTATTATTGCTGGGCTGATTTTCCAGAAGCATTCATTATGGAAAATACAAAGTAGCCCAAACACATTGCTAGTTGACAGAAAGACAATGACATAAAACCAGGAAGCCTTCCCAAGGGCAGCCAGGTAACTCTGTTCCTTCAAAAAAGTCAACTTCCCCAGCTTAGCTTGGTTGATGTTTTAGTCTGAGCAGGACAAAATTAATCTCAGGAGAGCAAATCCTTTGATGGAAAGGAAGGATGAAAATGGCTCAATGTGTTTGATATTAATGTGTGGTTATTGATGTCTTCCGTTATTGTATTGTTCAGTGTAATTTCATGACTCTGTTAATGCTGTTCTATGCCCAGTTTTCTTCCAGGTCTTGCATGCTCTGTGTTTGTGGTAACGAGTAACTCCCTTCTTCATCTGTTTCTCACTAGACTGTGGCCGTCGCCCAGCTGCTCGCATGAACAAAAGGATCCTTGGTGGTAGGACCAGTCGCCCAGGCCGATGGCCATGGCAGTGCTCTCTCCAGAGTGAGCCAAGCGGACACATATGTGGCTGTGTTTTGATTGCAAAGAGATGGGTCTTGACGGTAGCGCACTGCTTTGAAGGGTGAGAGGAGCTCAGACAGTTTTACTGTTCATATACAAATTAGATGCAACTTGCACGTGAGATTTACCAAGTCCTCCCTCCACTACCAAACACACTGGCAGCAGGGTGTAGACATTGCACTAAGGGACATGGTTTAACGATGGGACTCAGTAGGTCAAGTTTATTGTTGGGCTTGGTGATCTGGAATATCTTTTCCAACCTAGATGATTCTATGATTCTATGTAAAAGGTCTCTCGTGTTTGTATTCTAAATGTCATAAAGTAGAAAACATTGAGGCAAAAAAGTTTTTAAGTACTAAGATACTTTGGTTTAATAATTTCTTGAGGAGTTGTATGAGGGTACGTACTGAGGGTATGTTCCCAGGGGCCTGAAATCTTTAAAGTCTTTATTAGTATATTTTCCTACAGCAACAGCAAAATCATTCCTGATGCCACAAAGTTCTCTTGATAAAAAGTATTTAAAAATTTACCAAACCAACCAGATAAGACAACAATTAAAACAAATTTTAAAGTGCTGTGGTGCATTAGACAAAAATATTTTGTGAAGTCTGGGATCCAAAACATGAGGACTATACATCAGTAATTCAGCAGACAATATTAATGCAAATAGCCATGAATATTTGTAGAGGTTGCAAATGGAAAGGAGCTGAATGAAGCCTAGAGTCCTTTGCTAGTTTTGTTTGTATAGTCCCAGTGTTTTGTCCAGATCAGTTTGAAATGCTTTACACCAAAGCATCCAAGACATGAAAGTTTTTTTTTGTTTTTTTTTTTTTTTTTCTTGACTGTACGATAGTACATTTTGGCTGTGACTGCTCATTGCTCCGAGCAATGCTCTTTTTTAATGCTCATAAACACAACAGGATATGAATATTCCTAGCACTTAAACTTGAGACATCATGGAATAACTCACAAATTGATCATGATGGTAAAAAGACTATTATAGTCTGAAACACCAGAATTCCCATGGAATTCTTAGATAAAAAGTCTTTATTTAGCAATCAAATTTCTTTCCAAATTGTAGAAACTACAATTCTGTTTAATGCTGTGAAAAAGCTGAAATTTTGCATGTTTTAATTCACATTGCTTTGATTAAGCCTCAGCCTCTTCAAAGGAGCTTAGTTACATGGAACTATCTCATCAATTCTGAAAGAGACTTTTTTTGAGGGTTTTTAGAATCGCAGACTAATTAGGAATCCATGACTTACAACCAGTTATGATCAAGAGATTCTCTAAACTTCTAATGAAGTCTATGTTTTCTTATGTGTTAATGGACCCTGGTTCAGTCTTCCCACTAGTACCATATCCATCATTTTTTGTGATCGTGGATATTTGCAAAAAGAGTCTTAAACAATTGTGTGTAAGAGTCAAAGTAACCTTTGACCTTAGGCATAGGGAGTATGGTTGGCACAGACTGGATGCCCAGTAAAGAAGGGACTTTTCACATGGCCATAATAAAAGATTTACTTTTCATAATTGAATTGCATCTTTGAGACTCCTTTGGGACTTCAGCTTGGATTAGTGCTGTGAGCAGCATACCACTGAACGATACCATCACCCCCAGAGAAATTGGTACGTGCCCACCACTAAGCACCTAAGAACTTGGGCAGGATCCAAGGGGTGCTTTTGAGAACCTTTGGCATTTAATACAGCAAATAATAGGTGGTTTCATATCTTCTGAGGCTGTGAGCTTGAATTTTTTTGGTAGCAGACAGGAAGGGAATGGAAAGCATTGTCTTTTGTTGGTCAGTAATGATGCCTAAATATTTGTTTTCTTGTAGCATTTGTATGGGCAAAGTTTTGCAAAAAGTACAATATGCAAATAGAGAAAAAAAGATCTCNGAGAGAAAATGCAGCTGTTTGGAAAGTAGTGTTTGGGATAAGCAATCTTGATCATCCCTCAGGCTTCATGCAGACCCGACTAGTGAAGACGATTATCCTGCATCCACGCTACAACAGAGCAGTTGTAGACTATGATATCAGCATTGTAGAACTAGATGAAGATATCAATGAAACGAGCTATGTCAGACCCGTCTGTTTGCCCAGCAAGGAACAGTTGGTGCAGCCAGATACCTACTGCTACATCACAGGCTGGGGACACATGGGCAACAAAAGTAAGATGAATACTTTTGGGAATCTTGTTAACTACCTACTGGGTTAATCAATAAGTGACCCCATTACAAAGCTTTATCCATTTATACTAATGTTGGACTTTATCAAATACTAAGGAACTGTAACTACTCGTGGAAGGAATCCAGCTGTTACTAGACTAGGTTTTGCAAATCGGCAGCCTAAATTTATGCCCTTAAATCCATATTTAGACAAGTGGCTTGATTTTTAAAAAAACGCAGAGGATCTAGAAACTCCTATCAAGAAAATTACCTGAATTGGTTATAGTTATGCTCAGGCTGTATTGAGAACTGTATTGAGATAAGAACTGTATCAGACCATTGCTGGGGAGTGACATTCTTAGTTCAGTGAAAGCTGAAGGCACGGAAAGCAATGGCATACAGGCTGAATGAATGTTTTCTTGAGGCAGCGCTCTGTGTCACACTTCGGGCTTGTGGCAGGATTTACTGCATCCTGGCATAATCACAAGTGTTGTTTTTGTTTCTCTGAAGAGAAATGTTACTGTGTTTTTCATGCTCTGTTGGCACTGTAATCCTTGGTCCCGTGACAAGAACATTTATATTATGTAAATATTTGTTTTGACAAAATGATCCTGTGTGCATCATATGCAAAGTATCCTGGTCCCAGTGCTGTTACGCTCTATCCATTATGTTTCTCCTCTATTATTAGGGAAGGGTGTTTTTTTGTACACTGGAAATTTTCCTTTCAGTATTGCTTCACCCCTAGTGGCCAGGTCATACATTTGGCAAAAACAAAATTACACCGGTGAGGAATATGCTGTATATAATCAGTTCTACCCATCTAAAACTAGCTTTTATGTAACAGCAGGAAAAAAATAATACAGAATGCTTTTGTACCTCTGGTAAGCAGAAAAGGATTCTTTGCTCTCTAACGTGATTTCAGCTTTGCTTTTAAAGGTTTTATGTTATTAAGCTGCAAAACTGTCTTGGCTACACTGGGTTTAGTACTTCATGCCCTAGGTTTAACAGGTTTCCTTTGAATTTGAGCACAGTCAGCTGTTCACAGTAGGAAGAAGTCCTGAATGCACTAAAATAATTTCAACAACCTTTGAAATCTGATTCCCTGCTACACTAAGTCAAATTTACCCAAATGTAACTCAGAATGCTTGTGTTTATACCAAGTTTGACCATGAGAGACACCAGGATCCTGCCATGGAATGATGAGTTAACCCTCTCCTTTGCCTCACATTACTACTTTCCATCTTAAAAGTCCCATAACACATCATACAAAGGTGCTCTGCCTCCTTGGTCTCAATGCAAATGCACAACGAACTGGAAGTGTGACACCAGTTCCCTTGTCCTTGTCTTCTCCAGAAAGCAACATGGGTGCTCCTGGCTCAGGAGCAGCAGTTGTGAATCCCACAGTGCAAAACAGCACCTGCTTTCATCTGAGCTTTGTGCTAGAGGGGAGACCTCTCCTTACATTTAATATGTATATATTAAGTAATATTTAAAATCCATCTTCATGGAAATATTTATCATATCTCAAAGAGCAATCATAGATAAATATTCTTGTGTCCATGCATATATCGTTTAATGCTTAGTTCTGTTTTTCAGTGCCTTTCAAGCTCCAAGAAGGAGAAGTTCGCATCATCTCCTTACAACAATGCCAGTCGTACTTTGACATGAAAACCATCACCAGCAGGATGCTGTGTGCTGGCTATGAGTCTGGCACCGTGGACTCTTGCATGGTAGGCCTCTCTCTAAGGAGAAACTCACACCTAGAAATGCTTTTAGAAATCAAAGTTCTGTGACATTTATTAGGTACAGCATACTTCATCTACTATAAAGATGACAACAGTCTGTTTACACATTTTAACCCAACTTTTGTTATTACTGGTGTAACCAGTAGGTGGCCCTGCTTGAGCAGGGGGCTTTGACCAGATGACTTCCAGCAGTCCCTTCCAACTCAGTGCCTCCGATTCCGTGAATCTGAAATCAACTTCAGTTTAGGGTAATGAAATGCTTCCTGAACAGTTTTATCTGTATTAGTTAACTATTAGACTAACTTTTTTAAATTAGTATGAGCCATTTGCAGCTTCTTTTTTGTACAGTTATAACAGGGAATAAATAGTAGTAACACTGAATGCTGCTACATAGTTCAGCGGAGCAGCCAGTCTTTACAGCCGAGTTACTTATTAAAGGCAAATCCCTCTAGAAACTGGCATAGCTTTAACCATATGACTGCTGGCTATGTGTAGCCCCTATAGACTTTTTTTTTTCTTTCATATTGCAGGGTGACAGTGGAGGACCACTTGTGTGTGAGCAACCTGCAGGGCGCTGGACTTTGTTTGGTTTAACATCTTGGGGCTCTGTCTGCTTTTCCAAGGTTTTGGGACCAGGAGTTTACAGCAATGTGTCACATTTTATTGAGTGGATTGAAAGACAAATATACATCCACACCTTTCTGCTAAACTAACTCCAGATGGTAAGAATTGTGCTGACAGACAAAAGGAAAATGGAATCAGCACTTCAATACTGAAGATTTTGCAGTCCAGAAACTCCGTGAAAAGGAGTTTCAGGCTCTTTCTATTCTTGTTGTGGACCTACGGAATATGCAGTGTATATTAATGGGCAACCCTCTGCTGGTGAATATACTTTGGGGTAGAATTAATAATACTTTTTGACTTTTCTTTTAAGTCTTGTGGTGCTATTCCAAGCACGGCAAAAGGCTTAAAAGAAAACAAACAGCCACTTTCTGCCTTTCAGATATTCAAACTTTGCAGTAGCACAGACTAGAAAAACTTTTTAAATAACCTATTTTAATACTATTCAACGAGTAGCACATGCATTGTCACTCATTGCCATGAGGTATGAACTCGGTGCATTCAGATGCCACTGACAGGACACACGTTCACAAGGGCCACACCACAGGCTGCAGGGTGTGGAACAGATTGCTGAGTGTGCATGGCCGCGTGGCACGGGGCACATCGGTACGGGCATGGCACCGCACCGTCCTGACTCCACAGCTGCTGCTCCCAGAGCCAGCTCGGGCATCTTTGCAGGGTGCTGTATGGCCCCAGTCGGCCAACAGACCCATAACTACTACTTAAGGCACCCAAGACCAAATTTGGTTTTACAGCCTCTTTGGATAGCTTCTATCGCTTAATTTTCTGAAGCTTCCACATCTCAATGTGTCCAGAAATGCCCATGTCCTGGCAGCACTACACAGAGTAGCACATTTATCAAACCTATGCCCCAACGGCTTTTCTTCCCCATTTTGTGTAGTGTGTTCAGCCTGTAGAGCGTGCACTGACAATCTAGTCCTCTAGAACACAACAGTGTTGGCAAGGCCACTGCACCAGTTTTTGCCCCAGGAGTAAGCTAATGTAAGCAACAGTCTTACTGACATTGAATTCCAGCTTCTGCTCAAATGAGTATTAGAAATACGGTAAGCAAAGTACAATAGCTTCATCAGCAAAGGCTCAAGGAGCCCTGCTCAGGTGCTTGATAGCCGGATGGCGGAGTGTTCTGGGTAGCAGGCAAGAGGCTAAGCCTTGACTCCAAGAGAGTCTGATGGAAAAACATTAGAGTGGGGCTTGGCACCTCTTTCTGGTGCTAGAGGGGAGGTGTTTCTTACAGCTGCTGCAGGTGATGCTCTGCCAGCTCATGGGTTTTTGGGAGGCCAGAGTAGGAGGAGTCAGGAAGCTGAGAATTACAGGATGAATTTCTCTGGGGAGCAAGGCATCTAAACCATGGGTGTCTTCAGTGCTGTGCCCAGTCCCCTGCGAATTCAGCCGAAGGCATGCAATTACCCTCGCTGCTACCTCTGGCATGCCCCCATGACAGTGTGGCAGGGCCTTGTCAATACATACCATGACTGCCATATGTGGAGACAGGCATTAGAAGAGCTAACTAACGGACATTTCAGGTACTACTAATCACATTACAGCTAACCTACATAGACCTGACTATTGCTTTAGTGAAAGTTTTACCTCTTATTTCCATATCTTTTAACATGCCTAACGTTAGACATACTAGACAGCACTCTATAGAGCATTATTAAGAAATACTCAGTATTTATGTTATGGGTTCTGAAACAACTTAAATGACTATTGTATCACTGTCTCATGCTCAGAAAGAAAACCTTCCTAGGTTTTACTTTTTTTTTTTTTTTTTTTTAAATTAAGGATTTTGCTTTTACTGTAACATATAAATGCTCTTTCCCCAGAGAGAAGGCAGCTGTGGCCATGTTTTCCCAGTGCAGGCAGACTGAAGATGGAGCAGGCTCTTGATGCCCTTGCTTCAAGGGTATGTAAATGGCAGCTCTTGGTCCCCCACTTTAGCTTTTCTCTGGGGCCAGGACCTCTGCAGCTGCAACGCAGCACAGTTCGCAGGCCTGGAGCTGGTTACTGACAGCACCTGCGTGTGTGGCCTGCAGGCTGTCAGAGCCAGCTCTGGTGACAGGCAGGATTTCAGCAGGGACTGCCCTCCAGGGGTAAAGGCAAAGACATGCTGTTGTGAAATGAACAGCCCAGCCTGACATCCCTTCACCAGATGAAGCAGTTAGCAGCTTTGAATTTTGCAAAGGACTGGAGCACATATAGTCATTAGCACTACCAAGTGATAGTATGTAAAGTAATAATGCATTTTAATTAATTGGGTTTGGCCACCGGTTTCCAAGCAGTCCCTCCCAGGAAACGAGGGAGAGTCCTGCCTAAATGCCCCTTCCTGTTCTGGATCACTCAGAAAACGCTACAGACTGAGCCCCAACCCGAATGGCTTTAGGAGGGAGCAGTAGGGTCTTCTTCTTCCCCCACAACTCTATCTGCCACAACATTCCATGTAAAGAGGAAATTTGTAATTTTATAAATGTATTTTTATACTGCTTTTTTCTATGTGTGCACATGAAATAGGCAAATATATTCCTCCTTCCACTGTATCAAGCCTTTCCCTGTGTGCTGACATAATGGTTATAATCACAATTATGCTGTCTCTCTCACAAGTGCAGCCTCACTGCAAGGTTACACATGTTGGTTTTACTTCTACCACAGCTCTACATCCAAATGGAAGCAATGTCACACAGTCAAACAGATGTGTTTCTTTCTAGCTGTACTAATAAAAATTTACAATCATTTTCCAAGTAACTTTTCTGCTCAAAATGTGTTTTAATCTTTACAGAGACTCAATGACAATTAGGACATGCAAAGAGATTAGGGATAAAGTTATAGCTTTAGCAATAATGCCTAAAAATAGCTCTGAAATGGTATTTGCATACCCTTATCTAGCTTTTTAAGCAGTGCTCGCAGGCCTGCTAGCACTACAACATTTGTGGAAGTTTTAGCACTACAACCACTGTACAACTTTTAGCTTCTTCTGCATGTGTGCTTCCAGTACAGAACATTACCAAGAATGCCACTGCCAATGACTGTTCTGGATTGAAATATCTGAAAAACTAACGCTGAAACCAAATTTCTCTGAACACATTTTGTTCTATGGCTTTCCTCAGGAATACAGCTAGTTTGAAATAATATCTATCTCCTTATAACCACGTGTATTTCAACACGTGCACGTGCTGAAATAAAAATACTAGCGTGCAGAAACATGAAATAGTTAAAATTTGGCTCTTATCTGCAGTCAGCAGTAAGGTATCCGGGACCATGAGGAAGGGAGTAAAACAACCAGAATTAAACAGAAACTAATGATACAAAACCCACACTGAAATTCAGCTACAAGAACGTCCTTAGCGCATTCACCTTCAGAACGTGATCAATACCTGCTCCAGAGAGCAGGGGCTGCTCAGACCAGCAGCAGACCCGGGGCTGGCGGGAGCAGCGGAGCTCAGTGTTAGCTCCTCCAGGGCCCTGTGCTGCAGCCAGCAGCGCTGAGGGAAAAACCGCAGCCTGGGGCAGCCGTTCAGCTCAAACCGTGCCCCCCGTACACACCAAAGCTCGCCGTGCTGCAAAAACACTCGCTAAATAAAGGCTGTGGCCGACTGCCACCTGCAAGTGCTTAGCGCACATGCTGCTGCTGTGGAGAAAAAATGTGCTTTTTTTTCTGTGGATTGACTATTGCACACCAACCTGTGAGTTAAAGCTGCTCTAAGTGTAGCTACAAAGTCGGGGTGGGAGCCTGAAGGTTGCTGTTTGCTTTTTTTTTTTTTTTTAAACTGATAACCACAATTTTAAACACTGTGCTTTGTGCTATGACATCTGCAAGACACCTGTGAGATGATCTTAAAAAGCTTGTTTTCCAAATGGAAAAGTCAGGTCATGTTGTGCCTAAGTGCAGGATTGCAGAAGCAAGCAGGGGATCATGACGTCTCCACTGCAAAAAAAAATAAACATTCAACTGTTGAGAAGCAAAGGGAGAACGACTCACTTGCACCCTTCACTTGGCACCACTTTAGATATGGCCAATTAACATTCTGAAGCGTTTATTAAAGACTCACTACCCTCATCTCCCGTTCAGTAAAAAACAGCAAGTGATCACAGCAGATAGCCATCAGATTTTTCTGTTGTTTGTCCACCAAATAAAAGAAAAAAGCAAAAGATCAGGTTTTACACAATTCTAGGGCTTGATAAAGTCCTCTGAAAGCATATAACCTAGGCTATAGTGAAGAATTTTAAGCAACATGCACCATCAGTGAAACAACACACCAAGAAAAACATGAAATGCTATGTGTGTGTTATTTTGTACCACTTCAACTGGTATATGAAAGTACTTACGATCAGTGATATCATCAGCACAGAGGAAGTTTTTAAGAGTACCTAAAATTTAGGGTACCCAAGAGTACCTAAATTTAAGAGTACCTAAAAGAACAGCAGCAGTAATCCTGCACCTACACTCATTTGTAACGCAGTGCCGGAGTACAGGGAGCAGGTCAGGGTGTCATAGTTCAAAGAACGTGCTCTCCCCTGGATCCTCTCAGCTAGCACTGGAACAGAAAGAACAAGAGGGCTAGAATCCAAAGTGATGAAAAGAATAAATGAACAAAATGGTGGAACCAGTCTTCACTTACATCACTGGTTACTGCAACGAGAAGATAACCCCCTCTTCTCTGTTACCACAAGTGAAGAGAGGCAATAGATTTAAGGTGCAGAAGAAACATTAATGGAAATACCAATATTTGACTTCCAGGGCAGGAAAGCACTGGAGCTCTTTACAACAGGAAAACACGTGCTGGGAATGACATGGGTAGAGCTGAGCCTGCCTTGGAGCTCTGCTGGAGCACAGCAGATCACTCTGACATTCATTATGTCCCAGCAAGTCTGCTCTTGTATGACTCTGCCCTTGTGCCAGCTAAGCTCCCTGCACAACCTTCTTCTAGGATACCTCACAGTTCCCAGTTTGCAGGGAAAGCCGAGATGTTTCAGTCAGTACACCTGGAGTCCACCCCTGGCAAGTTAACCCCAGCTGTTACGTCCCTCTCTCTTCTCAAGTGTTTCCAAATCTGGTCCTGTGAATGATTTTCCCCAACTGCAACAAATATAAGGGTAACAAGCAAGTACATTACAGTCAAACACCTAGAAATCATAACTGCGAACCAACTTAGGCTGGACATGTCTTAGAATGTCTGCTTTCACTTCAAAGGTGCCCATTAAACATATGTTAGAACTTATCAAAATTATTTTGTCATATGTTGAACCAAATTAAAAAAATATGCCTGTCATCACTGGCTCCTTCCACTGTTTTTCTTCTACAGGCTAAAC
Source organism: Anseranas semipalmata (assembly GCA_013399115.1). Taxonomy (NCBI): domain Eukaryota; kingdom Metazoa; phylum Chordata; class Aves; order Anseriformes; family Anseranatidae; genus Anseranas; species Anseranas semipalmata. The sequence goes on from VXAA01007033.1 coordinate 1,470,398, forward strand.
AAAAGGATATTTTTCTCCTCACTAACAGTAAGGATGGAGTCAGCACGAATTACATTCTACCTTTTGAAAACAGAACCGTTTCAAACTTTTGGCAACATGTGGGGAGCTGCGTTTGAATGAACTTAGCATGCCCTCAATATCTGCCCTACATAGCAGCAGCTGTCTCAGACCTCACAGCATTTGTTTAAATTCTTTCAGAGATCTCAGAAGATGCGGAATATGTAATGTTGATCATTGGCATGGAAAACTCATGGTTCAATTAAAAAGCAGAGCCCTTGCCCCAGACATGGTGTCTAAAAATAAACACACAAATCTTGGCAATTTGAAGGCAGAAAGTTCTAGAAAGAAACAGAACAAAAAGTGGGCTCAATAATAATTCATTAATTGCTATAGTTTGAGGAAATAGTTTATTTCAACAGGTGCTAGTGGATACAATTTCCTAAGTTCCTCCATGAATTGGCCATGCAACTTTTGGGGCAGGGAAGTGAAAAGGAGGCAATATTTTCAACAGCCGGAAATCCAGAAATAGCCACCCACATCTCAGCTAGCTTTGTGCAGTGTGCAGAGCAGTGGGGAACTGGCAGAGGCAGGACATATCCAAGATACTTATGCAACAGAGCTCAAATTTGGGGCACGCAAAGGGCTATACCTTCTTTTGAGCAGCCTTTATAGATACTTATTATTGTTCATCACAAAAGTCTGGAGGAACATAAAAACACCTGAGAGTGAAGAAGAGAAATGTCACATCTACAAGTTGCTGTGTCTGAAGACACATGGGAGCTACCCACTGCCACTTGCAGATGGTTTTCCAGTGCAGACATGAGGTAGGGTCTAGAGAAAAGCCAGGCAGCCAACATCCAAGTTGGGTGAGGAGGAAAAGAAGTCCAGCCAGTGTGAATGACATGAAAGGGAACATGGAGACAAAGAGAAGGGATGTAGCAGGAGGATGAACTACCATGGAGAATAAAAAGCTGCACAAGGATTTTCTGTTTCTGTGGGAGAGGAAGGTGAGGGAGACACGGGAACTACATGTCTCATGCAGGACACTTCCCTGATGGTTTAAGTTGTGTTTGGACAGCACTGAGACGGTTCTAGCCTGGTGGAGGAGCTGGACTACAATGGTTAAAACAATTACTGTATAGGAATACTGAGAAGTCTTGCAACAAACCAACTAACGCTACTACATCCCAGGCTTTCTGCCTACTTTATACTTCAGCATGCTATGAATCCCAGGCAACACTACGATTTTAGGACAGCAATGCAAGGGAGCAGCATGGCTTATTACAGAGTGGATCTTACCTGAACTGGATCCTGCAGATCTGTAATTCATACAATGTCCGGTCCATAACACCAAGAGGCACTATGCAATGTTGCATGAAAGAGAGAAGCAGTATGCAAAGAATACTGCATAAAAAAGTAACAAAATTCAGCCATTTAGACCTCGAATGTCTTAATAACTTACTGAAAAGCTTTATAAACACAAAAGCTTTTAAGCAAATGGGTGCACTGTCTACCTTGGCTGAAGAAAACAAAACCACAACACAGCATACATCAGCAGTTATTATTCTTGGATTTTCAATAGTTCACATTCCAACTTTGCAAATTACATTAAACCAGCTTGTGCACACAAAACAATTCAAACCCGCTTTGTGTGCTAGAGAAATGGCACTGTTGTCCTCTTCAGAAGCACACACAGAGACTTTGGCACATCAGTTACTACCTCTGTAAGTGTCTGAATTAGTTTCCTTTGATGAATTCAGAAATACAGTCTTTTCAGAGTTCAGGCTGTTTGTATTCCCAGACTCGTCCTGAATGTCTGGTAAGGAGGCTTCCTCCACTAACCCGTCTCTTGAACAGGCCTGAAAAGGTGTTTTAGAAGTTGGCAAAACACTGGCAATGCTTTCCTCCTCTGATACAGCACCTGTGGCTGAGCTGGAAGCCCCAGAAATAACCTGGAACTCCATTCTACAGTTTACAATGCTATCATCTTTCCATCTCTTAATTGCTTCCCTCTGCTCCTGGGGGATCAGTTTGTCAAGGTGCTTGGCTCTCAACACCGGAGACGGAAACAACGTTCCTTGGAGAACTCTCAGCAAATATCTACAAAATAAACACAGTTTCAAATAAGCTGTTTAGAAGCAGACTCAAAACTGTTTCCAGGATCGCTAAAAGAAACCAAACACCATTCATGTAAACCTAAGGCTGCAGCGGCCTCCAAAACATGCTTTTGCTGGTGACATTTTGGGAACATAAATTATCAGGTCAGCAACAGCACCAAAGCATGTTTTATAACTGGCATTTTCAAAGGCTGATACTGATCTCAGGTGCTTCCATTTTTTGTCCCGGACATAGAACCATAGAAAAGTTTGGGTTGGAAGGGACCTTAAAGACCATCTGGTTCCAACCCCCTGCCATGGGCAGGGACACCTTCCACAAGATCAGGTTGCCCAGGGCCTCATCCAGCCTGGCCTTGAACACTTCCAGGGATGGCATCCACAGGATGGCAACCTGTTCCAGTGCCTCACCCCCCTCACAGTGAAGAGTTTCTTCCTAATATCCAATCTGAATCTCCCCTCTTTTACTTTAAAGCCAGTACCCCTTGTCCTGTGACTACACTCCCTGACAAAGAGTCCCTCCCCAGCCTTCCTGTAGGCGCCCTTCAGGTTCTGGAAGGCCACTATAAGGTCTCCCTGGAGCCCTCACTTCTCCAAGCTGAACAACCCCAACTCCCTCAGCCTCTCTAGCTACTGCAGCAATGTGCATTTGCAACTTCGGTGAAGGGCCAGAGTCCCAACTACACTGAAAATGGAGCCTTCTGCAGATACTGTCAGGCCCCAGAAAAAAGACATCGAGATCAGTGCTCAGTTTAGAGTTTCCCTGAAACTTCAGTGCAAATATAGGGAGAAATATATCAGGCCTAGAAAAATTCATGCTTCAAACTGAGAAGATGTTTATCACTGCTGGTTCACACTTACAATATAGCACTAATATAGCCCTGGAAAGCTGGGGAGAGTAGTCAGAGCATCTTTCTAAAATCTTTATAAACTTTTCCAGGAGCCAGAGAGTTCAACAGAAGCAAGAAAGAACAAGAAGGCAAAGTCCAAAGAAATAAAGCATCATATGCAGTAACAGGAACATGGCAGTACAAGCAATGTTCCAGAACAAAACTCTAGGATTAATTCATATTAGAACTGACTTCATTGGTGGCTTAGGTTAGGCAAAGGTTTTAATCATAGACTTCTGCAGTGAGTTTTCAGATTCAACAGGGAATAATAAATATATAAAAAATAATAAATATATTTTTCAGATTCAACAGGGAATAATTATGAACTCTATTATTATTGCAATCACTGTTTTTTGCTCCAAACACAATAGTCAGCATTTAAATCACAAAAGAAAGTTTGTATTTACTGAAATTTACTTTGACGACATGTCATTATAGTGCTGTCCTTGCATGGCTTTTTCTTGTAGAGTTATGAAATTTTCTTTGCTTTGGGGGGGGGGACAGATGATTTCTAAGCAGAGATTTATAGCATCAAAGACTCAGTGAAAACTGATTTGTTAACAACAGCAACCTGTGATTATAAAACAGAAACGTACCTGGGTAGCAGAGCAACACAAGTAGTCAGGAGGCACACTAGGTAAAATACCGGGTCTGTCATGTGCTTTTCCATGATCCAATATGGATTTGATGGGGGGTTATGGGTTTTACAGGTCGCCCCAAAAACCAGAGCAAAGACAAAGTAAAATAGGATGCTGCCAACTATAACTACTGTATGTATCCAAGTCTGCAATTCAGAAAAGGAAAAGGAAATCAGATTTAAGCTGTAAGCAGAAAGACCCATAACTCCTGTGTGCACATGCATGCATGAACACGCACACACACACTCTTCCTCCCAGGATGGGTTATTAATGTAACAGAGGGTAGATCTGTTCAGAAAGTATTCCTAATTCTATACAAAACACTACCAGGAAGAATCGAACCTTCTTCCTACAGTTCATAGGTAACCCAGCTGTTTAATTTTCATTTTTTGATTCTACTAAAAGCATAGCTTTTGATGCATTTGTGAAAGACTTTATGATGCCGTTTGCCTTAGATGGCCACCTTATTCATTGGCAGCAGAGAAAGTCTTCTCAAGTAAATGGAGGCAGATCTTCACATGACACCACCTTTAATATATCTTGCTCGAGCTGTTGATTAACTGTTCTTCATTGGAGTTACGGCTACAACAGTTACCATGGAAACAACACTGTCATTGGTCTGACAGCTTGCTGACATACAAAAATGCCAAATAAAACCCATTTATGTAATGTTTTCCTATTCAGAGCATGGATACACTTATACTATACATATATTCTGAATAAAGGCGTTTTTTATAACATAACGGTTCTCTAGAGCAGATCATCAGTTTCAAGCATTCAAAATCAACAGCTGACACTGCAGTCTATGAGAAGCAAGCTTTGAGAACTTACGAAAGCTCAAGCAGACCACTGGTTGGTTTTACCATTTGCAAAACCAAATTGCCATCTCCAAACCCACTGAATCCAAGTAAGGCAGGATCCTTTACTATTTACAAATAATTCTGAGACCAAATTTTGTTAATTTTAGTCATTGAAGTAATTCTGTTGACTCCAATGATAGCTTCCTTAAGAGAGCTCATGGGGTCATATAAACAAAATATTTACTTTTTAGCCCTTTTCTACTTACTTAGTTCTGTACACGAAGCTCTTTCTTCCATAAATTTTAATGAAAGCTGTAGGCACACTGTTAGGAATATACCCTTTGGGAAGCAAAGTACTCACCACAGACTTGCACTCAATGAGAAGGTGCAACAATATTATGAAGAGCGCTGCTGTGTTTATAGGGTTTCCAAAAGACAAAATGTCTATGTCTGAGCCATAGTAAGTCTGTAAAGGAAGATGGCAGTCAGAGTAATACATTCTTTACATATAGTCCTAATATGCAAAGCAGCATGCTTAGTTTCAATACTGGACATATCTGCATGCACACAGTTCAACTCGGTTCCAATGACAACCCAGCTAATACATATTTATATATGATGAAGTACAACCAAAAACTGCATTTTATTCTCTAATTGGCCTGAGTTTTTAATATGTCAAAGTGTATAAGTGTATTTCTTATCCAGCACTTACGAAGTAAGGCACAAAAAAGCAAACAAGACTTTGGTAAAAAGCGTCCAGCAAGGTTATCCAGAAAGTTGAAGGCAAGTAGGCCTGTAAAAAAAAGACAGATAATGGCACTGAAACAAATTGAACAAATTGCTGCAGCTTTATTTAGCATTCATTTGGATTTTGTAAAAGATTAACTGCAGAGTAACTCCAGTTAGTTTCCCAAGGAAGAAGCATCTTTTATGCCATAATAAGAATAAAGAGCTCACTCTGCACATGTAGCTAACTGCTAGGATTTAAATCAGCAGCCAGATCTGTGAACTCTGATCTTACAGCTGTTTCTCCAAGAACAGACCTACCAGAGTCTTTCCTAACTGAGTAATAAGGAAGCGAGAGGGCTGGGGACAGTGAGTTACCCTTGCAGCTTACCATCACTGAAGGCCAAGTCCCACTTTCCTTCCATCTCCACTTCCTTCTTTTTCTGTATATGTTCTTCTGCCTCTTAGTTTGTGCTGGTTGACTCCTCTGTGCTTACCAAACTCTAATGTGAGCTAACTAAACTCACTGTGATACAGCAATTTGCTTTTCTGCTGGTAAACTCACTAGAACTTTATTGGGTTAGTGAGTTTCATTGGCTCTCGGAAGGATATGATGAACAACAGAGCTGGCACAAGGGAGGTACTTTAACTACATGGGTGAAAATGGGGAAAGGGAAGAAAAGAAAGGAGAAAACAAGGAGGAATGAGCCTTCCCCATTCAGTGGCAGCAAACTGCTGTTACAGCTAAACTGCTTACGAAACTACAGCGGCATATGCCCTGGCTCAGATATATACACCATTCCTTCAGGCACTAAATTGAGGCACACAGGTGAGCAGTCTGATCACCCAGGATTTCTCTTCCAGTTAGTAGAGAGAGGATGGTTTGTCCAAAAAGCCATTCAGCCCTTCCATGAACTGAACTGCTCTCTGGAGATGGCATGGGAAATGAGAATTCTCATTTGCCCATGTCAGGGAAGCATTTTAAATCACCGAAGATGAATCCAAGTTATTGTCCACTTTTATAGTTTGTACAGAGCTGTGCACTTATGATATGATGGTGCAATGTTATGACACGCATCTTTTAAGCATTTCTCTTTCTTTTACACTGCACTTAATTCAAAGCAGTTATTTCACTGTGCTTCCATGCAAGAAAAGAAATGATATACTACTTAACAACTTCAAGAGCAAATTCACAGAGCAAGAGAATGCTGAGCTGGACAAAAGAGAGAAAATTCTGATAAAAATAAAAAATAATTAAAAAAAAGGCAGGGAGAGAGAAAAACAAATGCGTAATGCAGTAATTCTGATTATGTTGCCTCAAAACTCTCCTCTCAGCTCAGCTCACTGTATATATAACCTGAAGACCAAAACAAAGGGCCAAATCCTGAGGCCTTGTAACATTTACATAGCCCAAAGTCTGTGCCTGACAAAGCACAGAGCAAAAAGAATAGTTTTTGTTTGTGCACACATTGTACAGGTCTGGATCTAACAGAGAAAGTGGTTTTAAACTTCATGTTTGCCTGATGTGATCCATGAAGGAAAGAAAGAAGTGGCTCAAATGCTGACCATTTTAATTTGTTTCACGCCAAGCATTCTTTAACCTACCACAGATTTCTGGCTCATCATGTACAGCTGCGGGATCTGCATGAGTATCTCTGCAGACACATCTTTGTCCAAGACACCATAAATGATGGGTGGCACCGATGTAAAAAGGAGATTGAAAAAAATCAAGATCCAATAGTCAGTCATCGATGTGCCTGAAAACCCACAGAAGAACTGGTACCAGAACAAGAGGTTCACGTAGGCCTGAAAAGTTAATGATGAGATGATAAAACGTTAGCTGTAGACAAGTGTTTTAAAAAACAAGAGGAAAATAGGCAGATCGTAGGTCTGGTTACAGTAATCTGGAAAATTATGTGTAATTGCTATAGAGTTCCTGCCAATCCCACACTTTAAATTATATTTTGCTAGAACACATCTTTGCATTTCAAAACTGGCTTGTTTAAATATTCAAATTATAAATTAAATTATAAATTATTTATTTAATTATATATAACATGGCTTGTTTAAATATTCTTGCTGCCACTACATTAAGTAATGCCTGCTACCTACTTTTTAATCAGATTAGACAATGGCTTTAAGTGGGAAACTCAGTCCAAGAATAAGAGCATGAAGTCTCTGCAGATGTAAATGGGAAACTGCATTGTTTGACATATGCTCTTTGCGTCTTTTTGAACCCATTCACAATAGAAACTAAAAAATAATATGAAGCTACGCTAGACCCTGCAGCACCGTCAAATAAGCAAACTGATTTCCCTGGGATGGGACAGCTACATACCACATTCTTGTAGAAGAAGTAGAGCACCATGTTGGTAAGTCTGGTATAACACCAGTGACCATGGACAAGCAGCAGCTTCCTGAGGTGTCTAAACTGAGAGATTGCAAAGTCACTTGCCATCACAGCCTGCAATACAAATGAAGGAAAGGATATGTTATATCCAAATTGTTGAAGATGAACTTCAAGTACTGTCAAGCAAGCAACTGATGTACTACTGGAAACCCTTATTTTATGATTTGTTATACGTAATACTTACAGTCCTTGTCTCATTCATATCTGAGCCCCTCTGTATAACGCTTTAAACTAACACACACAGCTCAGCCAAACACAACATATGCAGGTCTGAGGTTGCTTGTCTTTATTATTACCACACAACTCCACAGGAGTCACTGATGCTTGGGCTGCTTGTTTTGTGGCATGAAATGAGTGATGGGGAGTTTAGGCAGCAAGCTCTGTTGTTTGGAGTTTGAACCCCTGCAGCCTTCAGCCTCTGCGTGCTCCTGGATGAGTACAGAGGCCTAGGTGTGAGCTCAGGATGCAAACCCCACCTCCCCCTGGATACAGTAATGGGCTGTGAAGCTGCTGGGTCTCCAGAGTAAACTGAACAGATCTTAAGTGGCATCTGATATCACTTGCAGCTGTCTTTGTATACACTACCTGCATGCCTTCTTGGCCCAAGATTCCCACGCCAGTGTCAGCCACCTGGATCATACTGACATCATTGGCACCATCACCTACAGAGAAAAGAAAAGGGAAGCAATCAAAACTAAGCTCTCTTATTTGGAATGCAGCCTGGAGGCACCTTTGTTGGCTATCACATTGCCATGGAGGTGGCAGGAAAAGACAAATATAAGAGAACACCACAGAGTTCAGAGAAAGATTTTTGTAGCCAACAACAAAGCCTATGGAAAAAAACCCTATGGAAAGCAGGATTAGGATGCGGGAGGCCTGACAGAACTGAGCAATATTTTTCAAATGGATATTAGCTGCTCCTTCTGTCAGAATTTACTCAGTATGCTTGAACAAAAAATATGTGTGTTTTAAATCACACCCAGTCATCTCCCCTCTCCCTCACTATTGTGGGGGTTGTGACGGAGAACGACAAGGAAAATCCCCTCACTCGCCCCTTCAGACGTGCCCCAAAACACTGTACATGACTGCTGCTGTTCTTGTTGCTTTGGATTACCATGAGTACGTTTATGGACTACATTTGCTATCTTAGAAGACTAACATCATCTTATGCCAGAGACAACTATTATTCAAAGGATTATCTTCCCTGTAAGTAAATTTGGTGACAGGCATTAAGAAAAATAAAGGAAAGAAGAAACTGGCTTCTACTTCTTATCAAAGCAAAGAAAGAAACCACAAGACTCACCTACAGCTAATGTCATTGCCTTTAGCTTATTTCGCACCAGTCTGACCAGGACACTCTTCTGCAGTGGTGTGGCTCGGCAGCAGACTACAGCTCGACATTTTTCTGTGAGCTCCAAGAAAACATTCTGCAGGCTGTCATGAAGGACATGCTCTAAAGTCTTTCCATCAATAACCAGGCCTGCACTGAACCCAGAAGCTTGCGTAGCGGGACTTGCAGAGACATTCCCAAGTTTCTGAGGTTTTTTTGGGGGGGCAGAAGTGTTTTTCTGGATGCCTTCTAAAATTTTGTTCATCACCAAAGCACAAGCATCCTAGTTAAAGACAAGAGAAAGGCAATGTACTAAACACTGTTTGTATTCTGGCTCCTTTTCCAATTTATAAAATACATATGGAGAAAAGGTCAGTCGCTGTCCTTGTGTAGCATTTCATTTGAATACAGAAGGATTCAGACATGAGGCTGAATAACCCTTGAAAATCACAAAGGATGCAGTCTGTTGTTAACAAAATGGCCCACGATTTAACTCTGGTTGGGTTTAGGTATTGTACTAGGAGAAGGGAAAACACTGAGACACATCAGAAAACCTTCAAAGACTACGAGAGAAAAAACAAACATCAAGAATTTTGTTATATAAATACAGCTTTTGTGTAAGATTTCTGCTCTCCTCATTTCTTTTGTCTGGCATGTGAAGCCAAAAGTGCATTTCAAATCAGATTATAGGTGAGCTGCAATGAATTAGTGAAGAACTGGCCTTGTGCAATTTTTTTTTTTTACCTTGTCAGTATAAGTAGGCACAAGTAGGATTGAACTTGCCTCCCAAAACAACGCTTTTAACCAGTCTTTATCACATGACTCAACTACTGGGTGGTAGGAAGAAGGTGGCTTTTTCTCTAATAAAATTGTTGGCATATTATTTTTCTTGGAAACTGTGTGCAGTGCATTTTAATGAGACAATTCCTTGTACATTTAAGCAAGTTAAGCAGGGTTGAGGGAGTATATGACAAAGCAGCACACAACTCAGTTCAATACAATTTGCATCACAGTAATTCTTACGTTGCTAATATGCTGCAAACTCACAGCCATCTGAAATATCTAATAAAATGTGAAGTATGTCAACTCTCTAAGCTAACACAAACAGAAATTAAGCAGCTGATTAAAATAATTAATGACCATTTATGGACTATGTAAGGAAACAGACATTATATAAAGTATTTTATATTTTACCCACACGTAAGCAAATTCTCAGTTTTCCAGTATTTTCAACTTCCAAGAAATCATGCTATCTTTTGTGAGATGGGAAAACAAAGAATATATTATTTTTTCATATTGTCCTGCAATATTGCGTGACTGCATTTTTTTGGCAGAGAAAACAAAACACCCTCCCCCCCCAGACTGAAGAAAAGTGTAATCTTCTACTCACTCTACTTTGTGATTTGAGAGTGAAGATTTTGTCATCTGGCTCCAGCAGTTTACAAGCATAGGCAACGTTGACAGCTGTCTCTCTCTTGTCACCTGTCAGCATCCATATTTTTATTCCCGCTTTCCGTAATGCCTGTATTGTGTCTGGAACATCATCCTGCAGGTGATCTTCGATGCCAGTGGCACCTTAATTTAGACAAGCAGAAGGATTAGTGCTGCTGCATTTCCAGAACTAAGTCTGCAAGAGTGACAGGACAAGACGGTCCCTGTGTGTATCCACATCCCCAAACAGACATTCTACTGACATATGCTTGTGAATCTCCCGCTTCCTCATCTTTCTGTCCCAAAGCCCATCACATGTGAGCTTGTTGACACATACTCTCCTTACAGCCTCAGTGGCCTCCAGCTCCTCACAAGACTCTGTTAAGACAGCCTTTCTCATTCTCGTGGTTGTTTCAACTCACAGTGGCTGTGGGATGCAAACTCCCAGGCTTCTCATGACAGATATGCTCCATTATTCCCACTCCCTCCTGCTTCAGACTATCCGAAACCTTCTTTCATGTATGATTTTGATCCTTCCTATCTTAAGCCCCACTTCTCTTCCTTATTCTCAGTTCTGCACCTGGTTGAATTCCCCCGTCCCAAGCCTTTTCCACACCAAAATCTCTTCTTTTTGAATCATATTTTTGCACACTGCTGCAAAGATCACCCATTCATCAGCAAATTTCTCAACCATTCATCAGTGCAGCACCTCCTGACCCAGGTCCCTTCAGTTCATAGCACTAAACTATGGGTTTTGCTGTTCTTCCCGCTGGTACTGCATGGGTAACCTTGATATATTCCCCCCTAGGGAGGAAACACCTGCTCTAACAGCCCCCCAGCTACTTTGAAGAGAACAAGTTGCCTGTCCCTTGGTTTTCCTCCCAGGTCCCCAGCTCTGGCAGGGATTTCACAAGCCTGGTGAATAGCTGCTCTTGGCAAAATATTCTCCAAAACATGCCTCCTAGTACAGGAAATGGATGTGTGTCTAAGGGCAAAAACAAACTGACGAACCCATCTTGCCAAAAAAGATGCAGATCCAAGAAAGACAAAAAACAACTGGAGAATGGAATCTTTGATCAGCTTTGCAGCTGACAATATGTAAGACTGTACTGTGTTGTGTCTTAGCAGTTACAGACAGATTGTTGACAAAAAAGAGTATTTAACAATGATATCCTCTTCTCTGGTGTGCAGAGCATGCAGACCTGTGTCCCTAAAATGAGCTTAGAAAATCTGTTCTGTTAACAATAAAGTAACATGACATCAGCATAAAGCAAAACCATCACTGAAAAGCAGCAATGCCTGTGGTATGGTAACAGGACATTTTCAGTACAAATAGTACTAAATCATAACCAGGAGACATGGTCTGGCTTCTGGAATACTCAGGCTAAGAGAGTTTCTCAGAAAGAAACTTCAGCCAGTTGTGGCTAGGTTCATTCTGAAAGACAAACAATAAAAAAACTCCCAGTAAAGCTTTCCCTCCTACCATGCTTCTAGTGAGGGATTCTAGTGAGCAATTTGTATATAAAGCGCTGACTGTCATATGGGGATGGCTAAGGGCCAAAACGTCAGGCAAACTTCTGATGTTATAGCAATTTCTTCAATAGGTAGCTGCCAACAAGGGCACAGAGCTCATGCCCACTGGTCAACTGGAAAACGAAAACCTCCAGCTCCTTGCTCTGCACTCTGCTTGCATTTCAATGCAAGTCGAAAGTCAAAAAATGAGGCAGTAAGGAAGATGCTGGAATTCATTTGATGCAAGTTCCTCTGACAGACACTGCCAAGGGAAGAGAGAAAAAAGCAGTTATTTCAACGTGGGCATTCTATACACTTAACACTCCCTTTCTGACGTATTTGATCCCTTCTTAATCCAACAGAATCCAGTTTCACTATGCATACCTGCCATGCCTGAAATTCAACAATGATAGAAAACATGTCTAGAAGTGGGATCCCTGTGTTTACCCAGGCAGACCCGTGATTTGTTACCAGCATTTCATGTGCTTACTATGATGACACTCAAAAACTCTAGTGAGCACAGAAAATAATAATAATAATAAAAAAAAAAAACAGTAAAACTTTGTCCTTTACAAACAACAGAAGATCACCAGCTTCCTTCAGCATATGAGTGCAACTCATACAAACTCACCAACAAGATTAATGAAAATTCAGGAGTGCCAATAAATTCAAGATCTGTAGACAGCTATTTATTACACAAATTGAGGTTCATACAGCTATCTGCAGGTAAATTCAGATTATAACCATCATAAGGAGTTTCCTGCAAGTTGCAGCATTTTCTACCTACCAAGCAAAGTTAGTTTGGTCTCAAGCCTGACAGCAGATTCAAGCAGCAGCTCCTCCCTGTTGTCAATGCTGGTTTCTGCTAAAAAATGGTGATTTAACCACTCTGTATATTCTTCATCACTCATCACCTATAGAGGGAGAGAAAACACACAGGATGTACCTTTATTTCATTTTCAAATTCACCCCAAAAGCATCCTCAGAGTCACCTCTGCTGTCCATATACTAAACCTAGAAGGGCAGCCCCTGACAGTGCAGTACGTGTGTGCCCCAGAGTGTCCATAGACTTAGGACGATCATAGTGTTAGATGTTAGTGTTAGTTAGTTAATGTTAGTTAGTGTTAGTGTTAGCCTTTGCCAGGCTTTGCAGGTCAGGTTGCATACCAGAAGCTTGCAGGAACCTGGAGCTGCACAATATATTTCCATTCAGACGGAAGGCAGGGAGGCCAAGGAACACAGTATACTCTCTACTGTTCTTTAATTGCCTCACTGACACAGCCACAGAATCACTGCACAGCTGTGTACAGCTTGATGCCTGTACAGCTACACAGCCTGTGCTTTCACTTCGCATGAGGGTTTGTAAAGAGTTTTCTTGCCTCTTTCAATTCCTATGGATTTTTACTTCTGAGCAGCTTTGAATTTAAAATGGAATCTCAAAACCTCACTTAGCTTTGCATCCAGATCTTCTAACACTACAAATTGTGTGAAACCCAAACAGGCCTGACTTCATTTGTTTTCTGTGTCCAGAAAAAAATTCCAACCAGGGCAAGTTTCACATGAGGAGACCCACTCAGGACTCATGTAAAAAAATCAGGTCATCTAACACCCCGTTTTAGAATTAGACTATTAAGCTACCTGATATCCTAAACTGACAACAAGAATTTAAGGATAAATGAAATGTGGCAATGGGAGCATCTGTTCAGAAGTTGTGATGTCTGCTCTGTTGGTGACACCACTCCTGTTGGTCATGGACTGTAAACATTCTTACAAATACGTTTAAAAAATAATGTGTTATACCTTTTTAGCAATACAAAGAGTGCGCAGTCCCCTTCTGGCATAGTCATCCAAATGCTTCTGAGTTCTCTCTTTAATCTTCTTCTGTTCCATTTCTGAATTCTTAGTGCCTACTATTATACAAAAAGCAAAGAAAGCAAAATAAATATGCATTCTTACACTAAATTTACTAGAAAATTTCAAAGGTCTAAATACAGTTTAAAAATACCAAAATGTTAACAGGTTTTATTTTTAACTCTGAACACACCTTCACAATTGCACAATGTACTGTGGCTGCATCTTTAGTAAGCATGCACTGTGCCTGTCTGCACAAGGAGTGAGGGGGAACCAGTCTGGCACTGGTATGTCTTCATATATACTAGTATATCAAAATGTTTTTCTAAAATAAAATTATTTTCTAAAATGAACTGGGCCACAGACAGCAAAGCAGCTTTGTATTCAATGATGTAGTGTGTGGGAGCTAAAAGGGCAGCCACAGAAAAGCTTTTTTTTTTTTAAATACCTGTTAACAAGTGGACTATTCAGAGAGGCATTTGACTCAGCTAACTTTGACATGTAGAAGTTAGATTCCAAGTTTACCTTGAAAGTCCAAGTAAGGAGAGAGAGCTCCAGACATGAAATTATGCCCCCAGTAAGATGACATAGACTTTGGAGGTACTTTTTCCACCCCATGGACTGCAGAGGCCTTTTGTCTAGACCTTATATGGATAATATCAGGCTAGTTAAAATATGCTCTTGGAATTGGAAACATCCCTCTTCCTCACTGAGATAAGCCATGGAACATAGAAACCAAACTCCCTTTTGCAGACAGCAAACTTTTTTTAAAGATAATTCAATTCTATTACTTTCCAAACAATTAAAAAATCCCTTGGAACAGCTCCTGAGCATAAATATATGTAAGTACATGTTTCTTACATACACACATAATACTTTCTCTTTAGTACCTTCAGTTAAAAATCAATGACTGTTTGCTATAGTGTATGAATACATCATAGACAGTGCTTAAGTAACATGGTACATCCCTCTTGTGACAGATTCCTAGAACTGCTACCCTAAAACAACAGGGCCCAGCAGGAGGCACCACACAATTTTACAGGCACAGGCTATTATTATTATACCCAGAAACACAGAAATAGTTGTTAATCAAGAGAGAGAAAACAAAACAACAACAAACAAACAAACAAACAAAACCTACTATCAAAAAGCATTGATTGGTGACAGCATCTGCTACTAAAACATCTCTCCAACAGCTCAGAAACACTAATGCAGGTAAAGGCTAGATAGTATCCCATCCTAATAAATACCTCTCACTGTGTAACACAAGGCAACTATTTGAGCAGATGACCCTACTTTATAGAATACTTTATGGCAATATTTCAGTTGGCTCCAAAAGGTCTGCTAGGCACCACAAAATCCTTTGAATAACTGCTACTTTTCTCTTCTCAGTTTCCACAACAGCATACAGCACAGCCATATGTATGTGACAAGCTGTAATACCTTTCTGGGTTCCCTATAAAGAACTATTCACAGATAATAGTTCTGCTCGGTAACTTGTCTCTTCTCATGACTCAGGTCATCTGTTCAACTGTACTGAAGAATGACAAAGGTGAGCAAAGAATTAAAAGTTCTACAAATACCTTCAGATGCAGTTCCCAACAAATCCATCATGACCGAGTCTGCACCTTTTGTGTACACCACCACTTTGTTGGAGACTGGGTGCCGAACCACCACTGACATCCTTTTCCGCACTGAATCAAAAGGCAGGATATGCAAAAGCTGAAATGTTAAAGATCCCAGACCTGTGAAGTCCACAGTTACTTGATCAGGAGTCCTAGACTGTAAAATACATTTATAAGCCCTAGCAGCATGAACCAAGGCAGCTTCATCCGGACTCTCAGCTTCGTAACACAGTTTAGGTAGGGGAGACCGTTCAATAGATGACCCAGCACTGTGGTGTTCACAGCCAGCAGCTACATTCACTCTATCTAGTTCTTCAGGCAATTGGGGATTTTCTGGGCTTTCGGGATTATGAGGCTCAGCAGCCCTTTGAGCAGCCCCCTCCAAAGCAGGTGAAGCCAGTTTCATTCTGAAAATAGACAGTTTGCTCACAAAACTATTTGGGCTTTCAGATGATGACTCTTTTATGCTTGGAAGTGGGGAGGAACTTAGTCTCCGGACTGACAACCTCTGGAACATCTGCCTGATTTCCTCAAGGGATTTAATAGGCATCCTACTCAGCGAAGAGTGTCTCATCTGGAACAGAACAGTCAGAGAAAGTATAGACCTTAAATTCTTCATATGTTATTTCATTAAAGGACAGCTTACAGACTATGTATGTTTCTTAACAAATGTAGTAATTTAAAATTTATGATGATTTTGATTGCTTATATTAAAAATGGCCACCTCAATTAAACATACTAACATACAAGTACACTAAACAGCTTCTGTAAGAGCTTCACCTATTCAAACCACATGAACTGTACAAACACTTCAAACCTGAAAACTGCACGTATTCCAAGCTTGATTCCATGTAATATTTCTCTTTAGACATGCTTGAGTAACGGAACAGTTAGTATGACACTATAACTTGTAAAAGTTGTGGCAAATGGAACTGAACACTTCAATTCTTGTTCTGAATTGGCAAGATAGTTGTGAAGAATAAACCAACTCCATACTCCTCACAGTAACTAGCTACAAATAACGTTAAACATATTGTACCTTACCAATACTGTCTGAATTACCAAATTTGTCTGAATTTAAAACAAAAGCCAGTTACCCTCAATCAGTGTTACAAAATAAGGGGCTTGCTGTTATTCAAAACACTTTGGCAGCTAATAGCTTACAAACAAGGAACAAATTATGCATGGCTTACATTCATTTCTCATTACTGTTGAAGGGTTAAGAATGAGTTATCACTAGGAAGCACGTCCTATATCTAGTGATAATTGTATATTCAAGATGAGACCACTTTATGCCATATTGCAAAGCATTTTTTTCTTTAGATTATTACACATATGAAACTTGTTCTTCCATACTCTTGCTGGAATTCTATTTGAATAGTCAGGGAACAAATCAGAGCTTTCTCAGTTCCAGTATTTTGGGAGTCTTCTGAGGTTATTCTTATCTTTCAGCCAACAATAACCTATTTGTAAGGTAACCTCAGCCTTAGGGCACTCTTAAAAGAAGCTATGCACAGATCTGGCAAAAGATAACTAGAATATAGCAAAAATCATAATTGCAATTGAATCTCAAAATATATCTTGTTAAGGTTAAGAAGCATTCATGCTTGCAGGCCTTGATCCCGCAACCAGCTTCAACTACTCTGACACCTGCTGGAAAAGTGGCACAATCCAGGAAACTACTGGAGTGTGTTGAGGATAGCTTCCTAGTACAGGTGATAGAAAGCCCAACCAGAGGAGAGGCGGTGCTGGACCTGTTGCTCACCAATGCGGAAGAACTCATCGGAGAGGTCAAGACTGGAGGTAGCCTGAGCTGCAGTGATCATGCCCTGGTAGAATTCTCAATCTTGAAGGATACGGGGCAGGCAAAAAAGTAGAGTCAGGACCTCACAAATGCAAACTTTCAGCTCCCTAGGGCACTAGTGCATGGCATCCCTTAGGAAACCGCCCTCAGTGATAAAGGAGCAAATGAGAGCTGGGAGATATCTAAAGACATTTTTCTTAGGGCTCTCAATCACCACATGCAAGAAGTCAGGCAGGGAAGGCAGGAAACCAGCTAGGTTAACTCAAGACCCCCTGGACAAACTAAAACACAAAAACAAAATGCATAGGCAGTGGAGGCAGGGATATACATCCTGGGAAGATTAGAGGGATATGGCTTGGGAGTGCAGAGAGGGGATCAAGAAAGCCAGAGCACAGCTGGAGCTGAACTTGGCCAGAGATGTAAAAAAATAACAAGAAGGGTTTCTTCAAGTCCATAGGGCAACAAAGGAAGATAAAAGAAACTGTACCCTCCACCCCCGCAATGAGTGAAACAGGAGACCTGGCTAGAAAAAAACATGGAGAAGGCAGAGGTACTAAACAAACTTTCTTGCCTCAGCCTTCACTGGCAAGTGCTCTAGCCACACCGGAATTATTTAACATCTTTGTCGGCGACATGGACATTGGGACTGAGTGCACCCTCAGCAAATTTGTGGATGACACCAAGCTGAGTGGTGCGGTTGATACTTCAGAGGGAAGGAATGCCATCCAGAGGGACCTGGACAGGCTTGAGAGCTGGGCCCATGCAAACCTCAACAAGGCCAAGTGCAAGGTCCCACACCTGGCTTGGGGCAATCCCAAACATCGGTACAGACTGGGGGATGAATGGATTGAGAGCACCCCAGAAAGCCAATCGTATCCTGGGCTGCATCAAAAGAAGTGCAGATGGCAGGTCGAAGGAGGGGATTCGCCCCCCCCAATCCAGGTCTGGGGCACCCAGCATAAGAAGGACACGGACCTGTTAGAGCAAGTCCAGAGGAGGGCCACAAGGATGATCAGAGGGCTGGAGCACCTCTCCTGTGAAGAGAGGCTGAGGGAGTTGGGGTGTTCAGCCTAGATAAAGCTCCAGGGAGACCTTACAGTGGCCTCCCAGTACCTAAAGGGGGCCTACAGGAAAGCTGGGGAGGGACTCTTTGTCAGGGAGTGTAGTCACAGGACAAGGGGTACTGGCTTTAAAGTAAAAGAGGGGAGATTCAGATTGGATATTAGGAAGAAACTCTTCACTGTGAGGGTGGTGAGGCACTGGAACAGGTTGCCCAGAGAAGCTGCGGATGCCCCATCCCTGGAAGTGCTCAAGGCAAGGTTGGATGGGGCTTTGGGCAACCTGGTCTAGTGGGAGGTGTCCCTGCCCATGGCAGGGGGTCGGAACTGGATGGTCTTTAAGGTCCCTTCCAACCTAAACCATTCTGTGATTCTATGATCTATATACAGAATGCGAAAGTACTCAATCTAAGATTTTCTGAACTGGAAAAAACTTATCAGCATTTAAACACCAGTTAATTGTTTTCTCTTTTTGTAATCAAACTAGAGGGAACTCATTTATTTATACATATGCCCATATAGACATATATACCTTCTTACCTTCTGACGTGGCTGATTGGGGACTGAAACTACAACAGTATTACAGATTGCCAGAGCAAGAAAGAAGTCAATGATGTACATTGTCTCCAAAGATAACTTGCTGATGGCCTCTTCTGATTGTTGATAGGAATGAGAAGAAATTTGACTGAACTTCTCCAGCAGTTGTGTGTCTGGTACAACATCCGTTTCCTATTGATTAAACAAACAAATCTGTCAATTAGGATATAAGCACTGGAAGTCCCAAATGAGGCTTCTAGCACATACAATTTCAGTGTTGCAAATTCTTTCTAGACTCATTTAAAAAGTGCTATATAAAGCTCATATATCAGGAGAAAGTAATCATTCTCCAGACACTACTGACAGCTGACTCAAGAAACCAATGGTAGAAGCTTTCAAATTAATCTCAGTCTCTGGAGGTAAAATCGGTTACAGATGAATGAAGTGCAGATGCTCTAACAACTTCCTCCCTTAGTAAAGAGCCATTCCTGTCAGATGCTGAGTTGGTTATGCTATGAAATAAAGTAACACTCTGACCTCTTCACAGGCTTGTGCGAGTCCACTGCAAATAGCAAACTGCATGCCTAGACAGATAAATGGTAGAGACCTAGTTCATAGACACTTGAACAGAGATCAAATAAGACCAATTCTATTTAGACATCTTCAGGTAGAGAAGCAGAGTTTTTGCTCCTAGTACTTTCCATGAAGTGTAATGGGATAAATATTGGTTATCTAGATATTTCCTATTAAAAGCAGAACAAAATCCAGAAACTTCTTAAGGCAAAAGAACAAACTGTTATTGAAGATGAAGCTGGTTATTTTAGCTGGAGTGATCATGGAATTACACCAGCAAGAACCAAAGCATACATCTTTGTAACCCAATGAACATTTGCAATGTCAGCTGCAAACAGGGTGCAGCCAAGCAATCATGGGAACTCTCATTTTGGTGGAAGAGAAAAGATGTCCTATATAACAAGCACTCTGTTCAAATGGGAGTAAAAAGATGTTCCTTCATGAGCTACTTCAGAAATTTAGTATCAAAACCAACAACTTTTACTTACAATGCGGCTGCTGAAAGCAACATGTCCTGAGTGGGGAACATCACTTGCTGAATCTTCTCTTCCTAACACGGGGTAACTACCAGATAACGGATTCAAAGACTTTCTGTTCAAAGACTCATTCACAGCTCTGCAGCTGTGCCCCCTCCATTTTGACATATGGTTCAAAGAAGCACATTGGGCATCAGCTGAATCCTCATCTTCCGAATCCATCTCTTGGTAGGATTCCAACCTCTTTGCTACAGAAATGGAAAGAAAATTATTGTTCCATGAGCAAAAAGGAGTTTGTCTAAAACACTGGCTGGAGGCTCAGGTAATAAAACCTAATTTTAAAATAAGGCATTTAGTACATAGCTAAGAATAATCCACCAATTATTAAAAATCAAACCATAATAATCACAGAATCACAGAATGGTTTGTATTGGAAGGGACCTTAAAGACCATCTGGTTCCAACCCCCCTGCCATGGGCTGGGACACCTCCCACTAGACCACGTTGCCCGAGGCCCCATCTAACCTGGCCTTAAACACCTCCAGGGATGGGGCATCCGCAGCTTCTCTGGGCAACCTGTTCCAGTGCCTCACCACCCTCTGAGTAAAGAATTTCTTCCAAATATCTAATCTAAATCTACCCCTTTTTATTTTAAAACCATTACTCCTTGTCCTATCACTACATTCCCTGACAAAGAGTCCCTCCCCAGCTTCCCTGTAGGCCCCCTTCAGGTACGGAAGGATAGTAAGCCATCACACTGACTTGCTGTTTGGGACAATGCACTTCAAGAGTGACGCTCTACTGGAGAGAATCCAGAAGAGGGAGCAAGAATGGTCACGGTGTTAGACAAAATGAGCCACACGGAAACACCAGAGGAAGTTGGAGTTACACCGCCTCCAGAAAGAAACATTGATGGGAACCAAATAGTAGTTTTCAAGTACACAGAGTGCAATTGCACAGAGAAAAGAAATAGCTTATTTTCTATGCACACTGTGAGTAATAGAAGACACAATGGGCCTAAATTGTGGCAAGACAGACTTAGATTAGGTAACAGGAAAACTTTGTCAGAGGTGTGAAACACTAAAACAGAATGCCCAAGAAAGTAGGGAATTGGCCACCACTGGAAGTCCTGAAGACACATTTAAGAAGTTCGAAAAGAATGATAGCAACATGTCTGTACAGATAGGTTTGGACAACACACGCCCATTCCACTTATGCTCCCTGAGAAGCATGCACTCTCTGCCTGAAGTAACACATGCAGCACCTCTTGTAACATCGCACTGTTCTGCTGCCGTGGTCTAAAGGCACATGTTACTTTAGACAGAACACTGCATGTGGGCACCTATATGGACGATTATACTACACCACAGTCATTGCTGTTGTGTGCTTCCCTCACGTGCATCCCTTTTCTTTATCCTGGGCAACAGAGATAGAAATACAGAAATATTTCTACAGACTAAGTGACTCATATGCGGAAGACCGTGCTGTCTAGTAGTGCAACTTTTACTGCATGTAGAAGGAGACTTGCAAATGGCAGCTTTGTGCAACTGAACAAATGTAAATCAGAGCTGAAGTCATGACCTCCAATATTTTTCAGAATGATTTTCAGGGCACATAATTTCTAGATTGGTTAGGAAGAAGCACATGCTTTATCTCCAGGTAAAAGCCAAGGTACAACAGGAAATAATTATAAACATAATTAACGCACTGATATTTTTGGAAGATAACTGAAGTTAACTCCTTAGGGGAAGTAAGTGGTAGACATATTTTCCCTGGCACAATGAGACCTGGATCAGCCACAGCTAAATGATTCTCACTACTCTTTGATTTATCTCTTCTGAAATGCTTTTTGTTCTGTTAGGATGTGCTCTGAAAATATAGTCTACTTTTTTATTTAAGTTATTCATTCACCAAGTTCGAAACTTAAAGATATTTCTTCTCGCTTTGCTCTTGTCATCCTTCCCAGTATAATTATGCAAAACCAAAGAAGCATCAGGACAACCACACCACATAATTTTCAAAATATGTGAGGAAATTACTGTTAAAATGGTTTGTAACCATCTGTTCCTGTGACAATGAGCAAAAGAAGGACTGAAGTGATTCACCGCTGTGGCCAGCAGGGTGTGCCTTTTGCTCGCAGAAAGTGAGCAGTTCCACCTGGCAGCAAAACCACCAAAACCACAGTGGGGAGGTTAATATACACAGTTGTGGTTCACGTGTCCACCTGTCAGCACTTCATCTTTGATCTCATCAAGAATACTTGCATTACCCACCTGTGAAAGAGTAAATGTCTGCAGTCACTAGTACTTACATACAGTAATGGTAATAAAATCTTTGTGTTTTTGTCTAGTTAATAAAATATGTAATTGAATCAAACACTTTATGTAACTCTGCAGAGTTTTCTCCTGTGTCTGGAGCTGAATCTTCTCCTGGCTCCCTGAAGACTTCAAAAGTAGGCTTCCATGAAACATACATTGAGAGATATTACAATATTAGACAACGAGGCAGCAACTATCCAGTAACACCGCTTTTTGACTTTTTGGCTAACAATAAACAGGTTTGTAAAATCTAAGTGAGAATACAACATTCATTATTTTTGATGGAGGTACCTTACCTTTGCAGCCTTAACATGCACATACACACACATCTGCTTGACTTGTAGCTTAATATTACTGTTAAAGCTTTGACTTCAGCATGTATTTATTTGGGTTACTGTATCCTCAAAGTAAACAGTATGTTGAACTGGAGCCTTAAAACATAACACATGAAGGTGGAACACTGCTATGGCACTGAACAGGATGTTCGAACCCTAAAATGCTGGGCAAGCATTGGCACTCTAGTTTAAAAAAAAAATAAAAGGAGGAAAGACTAGATGGGCATTTTTCCAGTGGTCTGTTTCTGAATACTGCAACTAGAGAACCAAAACACAGTACAAATGACTTCCTCCAGAGCAAGTAAAGAGTATTTGGGTGTGGTATCAAATATGCTCGAACCTAACTATCTGCAAAGCAGCACCTGACATACACCTTCGAGTCTCTTAGAACACTGCATGTGAAGTGATCCAAACAATGGGGAAAGATGCAAGTAGGATCAGTCTAAATTCACACCTTCCATGAATGCATATTGCCACACAAACCTTACAAACACCTGAGCTCATCAAAACTTCTCAGCTTCTCTGAGAATGGAAAATAACGTATCACGAGCACGGGTTTATTGTCTTACCATTTTCCTCATGGCAATACTCCTTTCCTGCAATGCTGCACCTCCGAAAAACCATCTTATTTTCAGTGAGTGTTCCAGTCTTATCAGAGAAGATATACTGAATCTGGCCAAGGTCTTCAGCAATATTCAATGCTCGACACTGAATTGTAGAGTCTGTTTTCTCATGGTAAAAATCAATGTCATTCTGTATTAAATAAATTTGTCCCAACTTGACTATTTCAATTGAAACATAGAGAGAAATTGGGATCAAGACCTACCAAAACAAAACACGGGGGTTAAATGAAACCAACTTCTTTGGCTAGTTATAAACATGAATTAACTCTACTGAAGCCAAAGAGTTACTTCAAGGATATAAGTGAGATCAGGATATGGCCAATGCTCAAAGCAGACCAAAGTTACCTGTAATAAAATGATCATCGTCCAGAACATATTGAACGCTGCTAATGCTGGAGGAATCGAGTTCCCATCAGGCTCAGGGATGTTAAAAAAAGGTATTTCCGAGTACCTACTTAACCAAATTCCATGGCCTTGAAAACAAGAACAAGACAAAGTGAATCTGTTATGTAGACTGTACCACAGTTCAGGGTCATGGTGTTAGCTGTTATACTCTGCAGTTCTTCCTAAGCTTCTAAACTACTATTTTCTCTCTTAAGTTTTTTCTCAACAGGAACACCATTAAAATGTATTAAGTATCAATGCATACATGAATAAATGCTTTACTGCATTTGTGTCAACAGAACATCTATACAGTATATCTCAGAGCTAAGAGAATACTAGCTACATTTCATAAACACTTTCTTTTCAAAACCTGTAGCTATTAAACACCTCATCTTCACTTGTTCAGGTTTCAGTTAACCTGTGAAAAGCATGGCAATCAAGCCACTCTGGCCAGTTTATAGCTTTGTGAGATAAATACTGACACAGAAGAGATCCAGTATAAATCACGAGCTTAGTTTATGACAAGAAACTTAAAACTCAGCTGTAAAAGCAGCTTCAGCTAACACATACTGAGATGCCAGATATGTTTATTAAGTATAGCCTGAAGTTTTTTTAAACATCTTTTAAACACCTTTTTGATTTATCATAAAATTTAGTCTGTTCAAGATTCAGTACTCAAGCTCACTATTTAATGAATTCCTAAAATATGACTTCCTTATAGCTACTCAAACTAGGCCTCTCCCTGCAATGCTGTACATGCATCTCATTTTACCTGAACAATCCTAACACAAAGTATGAGTTTTACGGAGCAATTAGTGAGGCAAAAAAGAAAACAAATTGGAGAAACAGGTTACAGACCTAACACCAGGAACACGCCCTTTGACCATACTCCAGATTAAACATGACAACATAACTAAAACTTGGCAGCATCCCCAGCTGATACAGAATTAGATATGCGTAAAGGCAGTTTCTGAAATGGGCTATTAAAATGAATCAGCCCAAAAATAAAACACTAAGCACTGTAGGCTGAGAGGCGAAAATAGGAGTCTGCAGATTCTCACTTACCTACTGCACCAGTTAAACACATTAAAATTAGAAGCAGAACACACCAAAGAATATCAGAATTCACTTTTCTTTCCAATTTACTGCGCTTGTAATGAGGTCCACTGTTATTCAGCATGGCTTTGGTTTCATGACCTGTAACCACAACAAACGTTAAAATTCTCTATTACAAGATATCAGAACCCAAAGTTCTTTATATTTCTAAAGCTCTGGGAAACTGGATGTTTCTGTTAAAAAATATGTGAAAAGAGGTTATAAATATGAGCAAACTAACTGCTCCTACAGTAATTCTGTCCTACAGTAATTTGGTCCTAAAGAAAACTGAACAAGCTAAACCAAAATTTC
Source organism: Anseranas semipalmata (assembly GCA_013399115.1). Lineage (NCBI taxonomy): Eukaryota > Metazoa > Chordata > Aves > Anseriformes > Anseranatidae > Anseranas > Anseranas semipalmata. The sequence continues at coordinate 1,495,239 of VXAA01007033.1, forward strand.
TCAGCTACACCTTATCTTTTATATTGTCAATAATATTCCTTCCTATGGAAACAATCCTATTCTTGAAGTTTTCTATACTATTTCTAATATTTTCTACAAAATTCTGCAGCTGCATTACAATTATCTGACTGAATAAATCACATTGCCTAGTCTTAAAACCTCTGCCCTTTTATATGGAGTATCAAAGAACAGCATTAACTTCAATTTTGCATCAGAAAAAATCCTAAGAAAGGCAAGTATCACCTTGTCCATTTCAAAACCTGGATTTGCCATTGCAGCTAACAGTTGAGGACAAGGATCTGTTCACACGCAACAGAACTAGCCTCCCATGAATAATCAGGCATATCAGCCTTTCACATTTTTAAAAGAGAAACAAACTTAATTCAGATGTGCATTCTTAATGCTTCCAGCTACAGCTGCTTTCTGCTGGATTCAAGCTTTAAATCTGCTACTTTGCCTTTGTGCAATACTATTTCTTGAGGCACTTAATTCCATCTTGTTTGTAAGGCAACCTGTGAAAGCCAAGGTAGTCACTAACCTGCATATACCACAATGCCTACAACAGCTTCTGTGTTTCTTACTGTGCATCCTCGGAGCAGTAAGTTCTCTTTGCTGAGGCCCACTCGATCCTTGTTTGAATGCTCACTGAAAAAAAAAAAGCACATTACTTTGTCTGTAGGACTCCAGCAATTACCAGTCAGGTTTTGAAAAAGTATTAGGGAGCAGATTACCCAGAGAAACTACTAGTCACTGACTACCATTCTGACACTTCCAATCGGACCTTTCAAAAGAAGCAGGTAACATGCATCCAGATCACCTTTGAAAATCTAGGCATGTAGGCACTGTATTAAAATTTCCACACGTTTACAAGCCTGGCATTTGCCACTGGCATAGGAGAAGTAGGCAACACTACTGAAATGACCTCAGGACAAAACTGCCTGAACTAAGATGCTGAAAATATTCAGTATGAAATATACAGCGCTAGTGGGTTTTCCCAGTTCACAACTGGCTGTTCAGAAAGCCCTTCTGGAGCTCTGCCTGCTGGGCTGCACTCAGAAATGTAGTCGTGCAAACTGACTTTTATGCATATTGTCATTATTTTTTAAATCAAACATTACAAGCTCTCTGAAAATTAGTAAGAGCACCAAAGCACGCGACATTTGTTTAAAGAGCCACCAAGCCTACTTACACAAAGCCTCGGAAGCGACTGAGGTCATTGTTAGGACTTTCACATTCTATTCTACTGGAAAATTTTTCTGGATCAATTTCAGAGACCTAAAGTTATTGGGAAAAAAAAAGAAAAGAAAAGAACAACAGAAACTCAGACCAAATATGATGGAACTTAAAAACTTTGTAAATTCATAGGTTCAGTTATCACCATCTAACAATTTAGTTTCAATATTTTAACTTGTTAATTATGATGATGATCTGCAACCCATGTAAATCAGACTTATACAGCATGGAAAGACTTCCTAGTAAATATCAAACCCTGGCAAGTATCAGCTGAAACGCTGGTATCTTAGGAACACCAGAGAGGAGGAAATGCGTGGTAGAGTGAGGAGGCAGCAAAAAAATGCAGTAAGAACATCTGAAAAGCAGAAATTTCCAGGTTTTTTCATGATGAGGAGAAAAGAAGCACTGTCTTCTAAGTAGAATTGCTTCCAAAGAGCTGCTGTTTCTGATAACATGATTGGGATGTGACATCTACTAACACAAAAGAAGCAGGTAGAACTTCTTAATGATGATTAAACCCCACCAGTACTGAAGAAAGGGCTGTTATGGAAGAGTAGAAGTGTATGCTGTGAATGAAAAAGCAGGTGAGCTCTTCAGTGAAGAGAAAGGCCAAGTGACGTAAATCTTCTTATTAATAAAGACTGAAACCTGACAAGAAGTAAGTGAAAAACCAAAAGACCAGGTCTTCAAAATTACCTGCAATTGCACTTGAAATTAATGGCCTATGAGTATAGTCAGGACACATGGAAACTGAGCCTCTGGTATAACAGAGTTGTTTCCAAGCTGAGTGCCTTCCACTGACTCTTTGGGAATTCATTGGTTCTGCTCTTTAGAAAAAAAGAATGACCAATTTTAAGGTTTCAAACTCCAAGGATAAGTCTATAATTTACAGGCTTAATTGAAAACATCTCCTACGTAGTTACAGGTCTCTGAGACAACTCCACCTCCACAGTTGGGTGACTTCACACTGGGAGAATAACAACTGTGAGGAAAAAAACAAACCCCTTAAGTTGAATTTGAAACTCAGAAGACATAATATTATTTGCACATACTTTGTTGGCTTGATTCAGAAAATTTACTATATTTTGCTGTATTGATTTGCTGCACTGTATTAACTTTAAGTCAATATGAACGTAGCCTTAGACAGACAGATACCTTCAGACTCTTTGGAAATTTTATTATCTATGAAAGATCTCTCTCTCTCCACTGATCTTTCTGATGTTTATTTGTACAGGAAATAAAAAAATTCTGTAAAATGTTACAACAGTACAACTAACTAATGCTTCTCAAGCATTTCACATTGTACACTACAAAAAAAAAAAAAAAAAACACAAAGAGAATAAGGATCATCCCCAAAAGGAAGCAGAATAACCAAAGCAGTTGATTCTTCTCTTCAGCAGCCTAGAAGCTGTCTTTAGATATGTATTTGCAGCAAAAGCATCTTTTTTTTGATGGGCAACTAAACCGTTTGACTTGGTCAAACAATTCATAATACCAGTGAAGCTCCTGGTAGCAGCTTCTTGCAATATACCATGAAACAGCAACCACGGAACCTCAGGGTGTCACTTATAGATGGCACCGGATCTATGCCTACACTCTGCCAATATAAAACACAGGTGACTAAAAGTATGTCCAAAAAATGCCCATATTGGTATGGGCACTCAAATCTTCCCAGAATCTAAGAAATTTATGGTCTGTATTTCTTCATTATAATCTTAATTTCATCAAAGTAAATACTATGAGTAGAAGATTTTGTGCCTTATTTCTCGAGACACTTTCTTATGTTTCCTGGCACAAAAGAGAAGCTTCTTTATGGCAGAAGAAAAGTTACTTGGATTTTGCGTAAAGGTCCCTAAAGAAGCACCAAAAAGAAAGGGGACAATAAAGATAGGAACTGAGTAAGGTAGCTTTAAATGATGGTCCCTGCAACAGACTCTCTCACTGGAAAAAGGGGAGAGACAGCTTCCCAAGGCCAGGTTAGCTGCTTTGGCTGTGAAGTGCTCCTGACAAACTATATGGTTAGACAATATGGTACAGGAATGCAGTGTATAGCTAAGGTGGAAGAGGAGAACTGGCAACTCCTTTTACCAGCTTAGCTTCTCAGGCTGCCTGGAAGAAAAGGACAGCACCTTCCTCTCCATTAGGTATGAGGATACTGCAGCTAGGACTGGATTCAGTCACTGAACACATAAGAAGGACCTTCTGAGAAGGAACTGAACAGTGCAGTCCTGTGACCTCTCCTACAATATAAGAGGAAGCACTCACTGCTTACAGTGATTTAGTGCTAATGGTGTATTAGCTTCCTCACCCCAGTGAATGGTTCAGCTAACCATACGAGGTGTGGAAGGAAAAGGAGATTAATCTCTTCTTAAAGTGAAGCAACATTTGCGTGCATTGAAAGCAACAGAGCAATGACAGTTTGTTCACTAAATAGCTCATTATCCTTAGGGAACACGTCTTCAATTGTTTTATGTATTTCTCTAGGAAAGCCAAGATGGTTAGAGACACTGTTCTGTGCCTTGTTACCAGCTGTTGCCTACGAAGCCTCTTGAGTTACCTTCCTGATTTCTTTCCTGTTGTCACTGAAGCATTTCCAGAAAAAAAAAAAAAGAATAAATTATGCTATTCTAAGTTGTCAAAAAAAAAAAAAATTAAGTACGAGAGTTTCAGCTCCTGTTTCGCACTTTAATTTTGCCTTGACTTCTCAAAGGAGCCCCAAGTGCAGTAACAGGTGCCCCACTGATTACCTTTTTGCTTGCATTTGCTCAGTCACAGAGGACATAACACCCTTACAAATAAGTTATGTCTTTTTAGTCCTTGCCTTCAGATGTTCTTTAATTTGATTTAGTTTCTTCCTATTCTTGAGCTGAAGAAACTGAGTGGTGAGGCAGTCAGACTCTTACACAACACTGCCACGGTCTCACCCAGCCTGAATTTGAGAAGACAAAGCCTCTGTCTGGAACTGAGCTGGCAAGACACCAGTGGTCTGTGAAGTTAATCATGGCTCTACATTAAGAAACCATGCAGTCCTGACAAGAAGACACTATGATGACTTTTTTTTCCCTCCATTTGAGGACAAAAATGAACAGTCTTTGGTGGTGAAGGAATTGTCACTTTCTGGGACAGCATGACTGTCTCATTCTAAAATGAGAAAAAAGAATGGGGGATAAAATCAGCTTTCTTCATGGATATCACATTGTGCCCTTGGTATTACCCTACTTGTTAAGTAACAAATGAGTCTCAATGCACAGCAAGGTACTCCTCTTCACTTCCTCACCACTGCTGACAATTCAGAGGCAGTTCAGGTAATTTTATCTCCAGAGAACTAAACAGCCCATTCTTATGGACAGCACTGAGTCTCCCTGCTGATGTTTTCAGCACAGTGCTTCTGCAGCAGAACTCAACACCAGGTGTGCTGAAGACTGCAGAAATGCCAGGATTCTTTTTCCTTTTGACATCACATTCTTTGTGCCAATCTCCAGCGTTTTGTCTGCTAGATAAAATACTAAATAAGTTTATTTGTCTGATATTAAAATAATGGCAGTCATCTCTACAGTATCTGAAACGGCCTCTATGAACTGCTTATAAAACTCTAAGCATGTGACTTCCATGGTTGAAAAGTATATATCCACTAACTTCCCATCACTACGTGGTCTGTGGAAACTCTAAGACCTGGTGATGTTCAGTCTCGAAAGGGAGAGATGAGCCAGTTAACGCTGCTCATAGTAGGCTTGTAACAGAAAAATCAGAAGAGTTCTAAAGGTTTTATAAATCCTTGAAGGACTAGAATTGAAGCTAAAAATACATTTGAAAATGCAGTGAAAAAAGAAGATACCCGTCCCTCTCTGTAAGTCTTTATGCAGCATAGAACTCCCTTCAAAAAAAAATCCAGTTTCACACCCAATAAATGATATGCGTCATAAATGACTAATTGACATTTACGTGAATAGTTACTTTTACTGGCTTGCATCATTTCAAATAGGGCTCTCTGTCTCTGGCATAAGTGAGCAAAGATTTTCTCCAAAATAACTCAACCAACAAATTAAAACTATGTTACCTGCTTATTTTGTTTTCAGATGTGGATTGCTGCGCACTATGCAATCTAGAGGGCTGGTTTTTTTAGTTGGCTGTCTGTCATGTCAACTTTCATAAGCCACTAGAAATGCACAATTATCACCTGCTCTGAATATCCTCTCACCACCTGCCTCTGCTTTAGATTGGTTTCTCCATCAAGGCCTGCAGTTTCAATGTAACAGATCCCATCCAGGTCACTAGAATATAACAGCACCATGTCAGCAGGAATGATTTCATTACGTGAAAGCCGGATGAAGTCCCCAACATTGACATTTTTCCACCGTTCATCTATGTATTTCTTCTCTTTCCTGAAATGCATATAAAAACATTAATTTTTTTTTTCAAACTCAAACTGAAAGCTCAAATAAACAAAATGTAACTAGAAAATGACTCTAATAGTTAATTTATTCTTCCGAGTCCTTAAAAAATCTGATGAGACAGTCTATCAGCCTAAGGTGAATATAATTACAAAGAATCAGCTCTGAGGTCCCAGCCTTATTTTCCTGGGAATTACATTCCAGTCACCCTCCCAGAATTATTTTAGCTCTGTTCAAACTTCAGCCCACTTGCTTCCTACATTTTCATTATTCCAACATCTACCAGTAAACAAAGGATATTCAGCAATCACTTCACTATGCTCTGAACATAAATGCTTGTATTTACAGGCTTTTAAAATATTTTTCCATTATTTTTGAACATAAGGTACCAAGACCTTATAATACTCAGAGAAGTGAGAATGACTTCAGGCCCCTCAGCATTCATAGTTGAAATTCTTTATTATTATGAAATATCCAGGCATAACATACAGAGGTTTGTGCTGTCTTCAACTTTCCATTTATATCTGCTGTTCTGTCCTCAGCAGAGATGAAGAATTGTCCTTTTATGTAACCACCGCAGTTTATTGCAAACGCAAGCAGGTTTAGAGTGGTGAATAGAACGTGAGGCAACAAGCAACAAGGAGCTAGCTGGAGGCACACAGTAGTAGGATACTGCAACAGAGTGATGAAAAGCATACAGTTGCTATTACTAACACCGTACATACATGTCTGGCTGCAGTACAGTTTTGGTACCAAGTATTACTACCCTTGGTAGTTGCCTGGCTTTTCTGCCTTGCACAGACTAACCCTAGAGCTATGCTTAAAGGGAGGAGCGTGTACTCCCCACAGTCTTGGTTTATCAGTCATCCAGACTGGCGTACAGTCCAGGCTGTGCTGGGGCTGTCTTGCAGGTTGTGCTTCCTTTCCTGAAGCTCCTTCTGACCTACCTAGCTGAGAAGCGCAGTCACACCAGGGAGATGGGAAGTGCACTTGGCTTCCACAGTGCAGACATAAGCTAAAAAACTGCGATATGGAAATTTTGTATAGACTGGCGCTGATCTACCGGCTTTAATCAAAGTGCTAGCTATGTAAAATGCTTCTGACACTTCTAATAACAAAGAAAGTATCAGAAAAATTTTCCCTATGTCAAGCTTTGCACCCATACCTTTCAGACCTGCATTATCTGACAATATCCTTTCAAAAATGCTTTTCTACAAAGAGATGGCACAAAGTCCACACAGTTAACCAGTGCATTGATAACAATGTCTCTAGTGAAGATAAGGTGGAGGTGGTCATATTGTTTTCCAAGTGGAAGCAAAGCAAAACCAGGAAGCAACAAAAGCTGATGCAAAATTAAACCAATGCAAGCCAAATATCTGCTTCTCCTCAAGATGTTCATCGCTAGTTTTCTAGACACATGGAAAACTGACACAATGGAAAGCATGTAAAACTTAATTAAAGCTACAGCCACGTCTATCAGAAGATGGATGGATTCAAAAACACTCCAGGAATTAACCTTTCATACCAATACATTGCCTTGAAGACACAGAAAAAAAAAAGAGCTGAAGGAAAGATTTCTAAAGTAAATTAACAAAAAAAAAAACAAAAAACAAAACAAAAAAAAACAACCTAAGAATGGAGGTAAAGAGGAAAAGGGAAGGGAGACTTGTAGAAACAGGATGTGATTCACAGTTACTGAAGGTATGACTTAAGCTTTGATCAAACTGAGACTAGTCTTACGTTCCCTCTGCTATTGTTTTCTTATGCCTGCAAAGGTGCTGACACAGTAAATCAGTTCAGGAAATTGAGAGAGCTGAAAACTAATGACCTTTTTTGTTTAGAAATACCCTTCTGGTACTGAAAACTGTATCGGCACAATTTTTTGTGTAGGCCAATTTGTCCAGTTAAGAAGGCAAAGTAAGTCCAAAGAGAGCACAACACTGAGTGGAACAGAATGCTCTGGTCACTCTGCAACAGCACTCTTCCACCTCTCCCTCCAAATGTGATGGAAAGGATCTGAGAACTCATGAGAGAGAAAGCAAGAGAAAATTACTTTCATAGCTAGCTTGTACCTATAAGAGGTAGAGAAAGGATGGAAATGGAAAGGTAAGAAACACAAAATAAGGTCATAAGCAAAGAAAGCAACGACATCACTGTGTGGTAAGATAAAATCTCAGGTGAAAAGTTGTAGATTTTTGTCACCAAGTTCCACAATTGTTCAAAGGGATTATGCCTTGGAATTTGAAAAACCACAGAAATATTTGAAGATAAAGATTTAGTGACAAAGCAACCCTTTGATTTACCCTTGAAGTAACTATTTACGAGAGATTAATAAAGCAGAAAAACACTGGTGCTTTTGCACCCCTAGATTTTTTCTAACTACCATGTATTTCATTGAGAACTATGAGAACCTATTTGTCTGCACTGCCAGTGTTGAGATTAGCCCTCAGCAGATGGCAAATATTTCTCTTTAAAATCACTACTTATTTAATAAGTGTGGAATTGAAAGCATACGATGCTTCTTTTTGTTATTGTTCTCTTGATGCACCTAGCAAGCCCCCTGCCCCCCACCCCCCCTCTTTTTTTTGCTAGATGGGAGTCTGGGAGACTAAACCTTATAGAAACGACTGTTCTTCTCAGGTATTAATTCCATATGGGAAAAAGTGGATACAAAATTATAACTGCATTTCAAATATATACAATGATTTGCATAAAAATACATTTGTAAAGGACAGGATTAATGACACATCTACATGCAAGGCTTGGAATGAAACAGTGAAAATACTGAAATGACACAAACTACACAATTTTAAGAGATGCTCAAATAAACAGAAGTGCCTTTGTGATTCATGGCTATTTAAATAACCCCCTCCTACTTTAAATGATAACTTGTTCAAAAGACACAAGGACTAGCATAACTAAGAATTTAACATTGTAGCAACAATTACAAACTTAATTAGCTCATTTTATTAGAGTCACAGATTCACATTAGAACATTTTGTTGTTTATTGATGTTTTCTTATACCACAAGGGAAAGATGAGACAGAAAAAAAATTACATTTTAAGCAACTTTGTCTTATTTTTTGAAATTTTCAAGACAAAAATAAGCTCTCCTGGAAAAAGCAGCCTCAAGCTCTGTGTACTTAAGGCCAAGTACAACAATTCTGATACATCAAATGGATAAAGTCCAGGCTTGGACATAAAACTCTAAAAAAGTAGCAGGCTGAAAACTCTGAAACTATGGATGTCAGACATTTCTTACAAGCCAGAACAAAAAAGGGAAAAAAAAAATCAAATTTATCAACAAAATGCAGAAACTGGCATATAGTGGCTTGTAAAGATTTATCAAGGCACCGAGACTGGCACATTTTGTCATGGACAAGAGAGCACAGTAAAACTAGTTTCTATTACAAACAACTTCCTATAAAAGCAGTGTAAGAGATTGTTGGTAAACAAGAAATACTGAATCCTAATGTGACATTAATGGAAGTTTAAGATAAATCACCTAATAAACACTGAACAACCATTTCTGTAACACTAAACTTAAATTCTCCTGAACCATGCCTCCAAACTTATTTTTAAAACCACACTGTACAATATAGAATAATTCATAATAAAGAAGTTAAGAAAGAAAAAAGTTACAAAAAGTAAATATTTATAGGCACAAGAAAACATTTTTACAGACGGGGAAGGAATCAAGACAGAAAAGATCAGAAATCAATTCTCCATCATTGACACTGATGAGATTGCAAGTAACACAAAGAGTGTTCAATAATATGGATATTGGATACTTCAGCAATACTCGGGGCAATCCCAAACATCAGTACAGACTGGGGGATGAATGGATTGAGAGCACCCCAGAAAGCCAATCGTATCCTGGGCTGCATCAAAAGAACTGTAGATGGCAGGTCGAGGGAGGGGATTTGCCCCCCTACTCCAGGTCTGGGGCACCCAGCATAAGAAGGACATGGACCTGTTAGAGCAAGTCCAGAGGAGGGCCACAAGGATGATCAGAGGGCTGGAGCACCTCTCCTGTGAAGAGAGGCTGAGGGAGTTGGGGTTGTTCAGCCTAGAGAAAGCTCCAGGGAGACCTTATTCTGGCCTTCCAGTACCTAAAGGGGGCCTACAGGAAAGCTGGGGAGGGACTCTTTGTCAGGGAGTGTAGTCCCAGGACAAGGGATAGTGGTTTTAAATTAAAAGAGGGGAGATGCAGATTGGATATTAGGAAGAAACTCTTCACTGTGAGGGGGGTGAGGCACTGGAACAGGTTGCCCAGAGAAGCTGCGGATGCCCCATCCCTGGAAGTGCTCAAGGCAAGGTTGGATGGGGCTTTGGGCAACGTGGTCTAGTGGGAGGTGTCCCTGCCCATGGCAGGGGGTTGGAACTGGATGGTCTTTAAGGTCCCTTCCAACACAAACCATTCCATGATTCTTTCTGTGGTTATGAGCTAGCTCTTAAAATACATGGCAAATGCCAGAAAGTTAGAGATTCCATCTTCTCAGTAATATAACAATATATTTAATAGTTACGTATTGTTAAACTGCAATCCTGTTGCATGGGCTGATTAAGGTCATGTCTACAGTACAGAGAGTCTAGGGCTAACAGATTAAGATTTTTAAGAAGTTTGCTTTCAGTTTGTGCTTTGCCTTCACTAGGAAAAGGCGTGTCTTTTACAAATTCAGTAAGGTCAGAGCAGACACATATAGTTGCTGTAGTGCCAAACTTTATTTCATGCTCCTTGTCGTTAAAGTGTCTAACTGCAAGTCTGTTCTCTTCTGCAAGTGCTGTTGTTTGTGATGGCTACTATAGTAGGTAACAAGCAAGCTTCTTCAAATGCATTCATTTCTCTCCACAACCACAGAGCAAGAAAGAAGAGTCCACTACACTTCCCTTATCTTTGTAGTTTACAGGCTTTGAGTGAATCTTGCAATATCCTTTTATGACAGGTGCAGAAGCAAAATGAGGGATGTAGGAACCAATGACATGCACTACAAGCAATTTTTTGCCAGCTAATTTAGAATATGACCTATCTGCTTTCCTGCCTTTTTTTTAATTATTATTATATTAGCCATGCATCATAAATGCCTGTCAGCAAACCTCTCACCGTGAGCACACTCCACTGCTGACCTGCACCTACAGTCTGTAATACTGCAGTCCTGCGCTGTGGAACAGATGCTAACACCTGCATCAAACTATGTGATACACAAAAATTGAAAAAGCTCTCATTTTGTTTAGGGAAATTTTATTACATTATCACTACAATATTACAATGCTGATAGCATTAATGAGCGTTACCAGTATGATGACAAATTAGCAACCCTTGAATTTCTATGATGCGTGCAGCAATTTTTAAGATACTAAAAATACTAGTCAAACTACCCTGATTAATACAGTACAAACTCACGCTTGAACACTGGCCTCATCCAAAGAATAATTTTTTCAGCAAATTTTACACTAATTTGATATCCATTTAGCTGAACAGATGTTCAAGTCTCAACTAGACAACTCCCTGAGCAATTTGATCTAATTAGACCTGCTTTGAGCAGGGGGTATGACTAGACAGATGACCTCTAGAGACTCCTTCCAATCTAAGTTATTCTATGATTCTATGAGTACCCAGAAAGTAAACCAGAAGAATTATCAAAACTTTTTTTTTTTTTTTTTACATGTACTCATAATCAGTTTAGTAACAATAAACCAGAAAGACTGTTGTCTCTTACCTGTTATACACTTTGGTTAGTAAGTTGTTTATCTGTTTATCCATTTTGTATTTTGAGTAATCTTCCAGACCATCCTTCACTGCAATAATTGTCAGAACCACTACTAGAGGTAGCATTGTAATTTCTTTTTGGAAAGCTTCCACCAGAGGAATCCAGTTTAAGACAACTAGAAATAGGAAATACAAATTGGCAACTCTGAAACAAAGAGCAAACACAAGAGTTAGCTGTGATGGCAGACAGCCATCCTTATTCCCCCACTCCATGCTGTATAGAGACTTAAGTTAGCAGTAATTTATCTTTTCTTTACTCCAAGTACAATTTAAGAACTAAGTATCCACAAGTTTGTTTTCATTCTCCAGTCAAGAGATTATCTGGCTGGACAGTTGCTTAATATGCGTGATCAGAAGGTGCAGAAAGCAAGGTTTTTCCTGTATTTCCAACCCCACCCTACAGGCATATGTCTTCTTGTGAGGCTTTTGTGAACTTGTAGACAACACATTTTTAAAAGTGAGCCATCCTGCAACCTCCCTGCATAACTTTACAAATCTGCAGTCCTCCAAGCAGAAGGAGGATGGAAAAAAAATCTCTCCACAGAGAAAGGTACGAGAGGGAAAAGGATAAATATATTTGCAGGAAATGAGCTGAAAATCCTATCTCAGATTACTGCGTGGCAGTGCTCCAATAGTAAAGAATATTTCAATAATCCAAAGAGTAGAATAGGTGTAAATGACAAAAGCTATGGAGAAAAGGATTAGCCCAAGACTGATGATACTCAAGAATCTTTGGTCAAATAACACAGATCTTTTCAGAAGTGACAGGCAGGTTGGGAAAGAATAATAAGTTTTAAAATACCCATCTATATATTAATACACACATCTAAATAAAAGGATTCCACTTCTGAAGAATTTCCACAATCAAAATAAAAGCAGTTCTTTACCTGTGAAATTGTTCAAATAAATTCCGCGGTATAAAATTCAGTAAAGTATATTTAGTAGTCCGTATTTTGTTGTTCATGTACAGTTTTGATACCTTTTCATACTCTTCCTTAAAATGTCCCAAACAGGGTATCACTATCCTGTGTTTGCTGACAGTTTTTGATGACTGATAGCACTTGTTACTTGAGCTGGGGCTGTCGCTACCTTCTCTGCCTTCTGTAGATATCAGTCGCTGCCAACGGTATCTGGCCCAGCGGATGGGATCTGCCATTGCGCCCGAAACGCTTTATAATCCAAGGAGCGTCCTCTATTTAGAAAGAAGCCAAAATACACCAGGTTAAGTAATAATTATGTAAAGGCTTTTTTAACTAACAGTTTTAAATAAGCCTAGGAAAAAGGCTGTTTCCACATTTTGATTTGGAAAAGAGTTAATAGGTTATGTGATGTCAGGTCCAAACTGGCACTTGAAGCTTAGGAAATCCAAATGGGAATGTTATGCCGGACTATACAATGACTATTACAAAATAAGTGATACTTTGTAATTTTACCTACAAAATTAGATCTGGATAAAATGTCTCATTTACTGCAAGAGAACATGATTTTATACTAAGCATGATATGATGCATTCTTCACATTCTTCAATGTTCCTGAAGTCCCTACTTAGGCAACAAACTACTCAACTCTTTTTACAAATCTCAGTAGCCAGCATGCTGTATCATAGTAATGCCTTATACACATTCAAGAGTCTGTAGGTCCTCTGAAGTCCACAGCAAAAATGACAATACAGCAATTAAGAGCTGTTCTGGGACTGCAGTATTGCTTCCTGTACCTAACATAAGATTTGTTCACACAAATGAACTTTAAAAATCCCCTATGCTAAAAGAATATCTGCCACAGCTAGTCTCTAGTTTTAGGTTTCTATTAAGTTCTCCATTTTAGCAGATGTTTCTATGTGTGTGACAGTAGGGAATTTCCATCTACTTTCAGATGTCCCAGGGATATGGCCCTTGTATTTTAAGGAGGGTACATTACAGACAACAATTTTGTGCTTAGCCTTCTCTGTTTTTTCACCATGTTATAGCACAAGACACTGGTGGGCAGTCTGTTTCCATGAGATGCCATTCTATGGCTGGCGCAGATGAAGAGCAAATGTGGTAGGAAATGAACCAAAAAAAATCAGGTAAGTTAGGACAGATGGTATCTGAATCCTGTGTGATATTTCATTGTTTTGGAAATGCAGCCTGTGGTGGTCATGTTGCTTTGGGAAAGTTAGATTGCTGTTAGATAGTGCAGGCTTTAGCTCCAGAAAAGTAATACAATAAAGCACAAAATTTTAAAATCCAGTGTCAAAAGCAGGAACACAGGGCTTTCATCACACTGCAGAAACAGGGTCCCAGCTGATACAAAAGATGAAGACCACTGTTGACACTTGACTTGACTTTAAAAAAAAAAAAAAAAAGACTTCTGTTTCCACAACAGTTACTGTTAGACTGACTTGGAACTCTCTTCTACCACTTCGAATACAAAGACTGTTTGTTTTTTTTTTTTATTAGCACAGCTAAAGCAGCAACATTATCTAGGTTAAACTAAGATTTAACTGATTTAACTTTAGCCATGTAACACGCAAGTCCCTCAGTAGTTAGTCTGGGAAGACAGCAAACATCTCCAGAGGGTGGAGACATCTCCATCTAGCTCTAAAAGAGATGCTTGAGCACATGTGGTACCTTCTGGCATGTGCCTCTCATTTATTGCAGAATCTACATGATTCATTTGGACATGCATGTAATATTTAGATGAGTAGGGTTACGCCAAAAAAATCCTGCTCTTAAGTCACACTTCATTAACTCTTCCCCTTTACCTATTTCTTTCCCAGTAGCCTCCTTTTTCAATCACCATCTATGCTCCTATTCAGTCTTATGATCTGCCCATGTAATCTTGTGATGGTATTGTTTGACTAAATCCTCCTCCTCAATTCCCATACAAAAGCTGCCTCTAGAACTTGCTGGTTCTTTCTAAGTGAAATCTCTTTATCACAGACTACCCTATGCAGCCATCAAACTAATGCTCATTTTGTCTCCAATCAACTCAGACTTCTATTCATGTGATGCCTCCTGCTGTGGCAATGATAACCGCCATTTTGTGCTGCTCAGATCCCTACAAAATGTTGCTGTAAAAAGCAATTTTCCAAACCATTGATTTGACAACATTGTGTCTTTTCTTATGCATCTTCCCTGATTTTCCTTTCTTCTCTCGCAGTTGCAGAATTCTTGACTTGTGGGCACAGTGTCCTCAGCAGGTCCACTAGCAACAAGGTAGTTATTCATTTATCTACATAAACCCCATCCTGTTCTTAAAAGATTCTCCAAACTTCCTAAAAAGCCTGTTTTACTGCTTCACTACCCTTCAACTAGAAAGCTTTCTCCTAATGTCTAACGCATTTTCCTTTCATCAAATTAAGATGGTACATTTTTGTCCTTTCATCATTAGACGTACACAGCTATCAGTCTTCATGTCTTGGAAGACTATCACTACATACACGAAACTCACGTTTCCCTTTGGAAACCATGATCTGCATATGAAGGGAGAAGAGAAACTACTGGAGAAAACCAAACCTTTATACAGCATCTCCTCTCAGCCTCCCCCAGCAGCTCCCGCATGAATTACTGTTTCCCAAGGTCCTTCTGCAGTGTTTCCTCCCAGGCAACGTAAGGGAAAAAGAGACTTTCTTTTTTTCCTCAGTGCTAAACCTCATGGTCCCAGTAACCAATGAGGGGCCCTCCTAAAGAAATGGTTAATTTAATTAACAACGTGCTGGATTAGTGACATGATCTAGTGGAGGGATTGTTAGTGTTAGGTCTTAGGTTGGACTAGGTGATCTTCAAGGTCTCTTCCAACCTAAAAGATTCTGTGATTACCAGGGAGAGTGTCAACATGATTTCTTCTTTGTCCTTTTAAGTTTATCAGTCTCTTCCAAGCATCCATCTTTAGCATGAATCATATAAGGTGTGTCAATTAAACATACTTTTGCTTGAAATTATAATTCTTTGCCCAAAAGCACTAACCTGACATATCTCCACATACTGTTATAATGTAAAATATCCTCGTGGAAAAACTAAGTAAACAAACAGCACAGAATTTTTCAAGATGCCATATGAGCCAGGTATTCAAAAGCAGGCTATATTTGTAGAGAAAAATCATGCTTGTTTTATGAAACCCAACATAAACATCTCATACTGGTGACTTCTGTGACTAGAAGAAGCAAGAAATAAACATTTTCTCAAAGTAAGCTCCGAGGACTAATGAAAATGCAAAGTCTTTAAATGGCAGATCATTTTTACTTGGTGAAAATTACATAGGCAAAAAGCACCTTTAAAAGCCAAAGAATTAAGTTATCAGTCACATGCAAATAAAGATGGGAACAGAGTTGAGAGTTAGGAAAAACAAGAGAGAAAACCTGACACATTTCAAAGCCTCTTAAACATAAGCAGCTAACTTTTTTTGGTTTTCATAATTTATTACCTTTTGTAGCATGTGATATTTGGCGACCTTTGCTAAAAAAAAAAAAAAAAAAAAAGTGTATTGGACATTTTAAAATGACATGTTCGGACAGAATTCCTCACCACTGGATCTGGAGCCAAAGGCTTAAACTGCATACACAGCGTTGCTGCAGAGCAGTCACCTCTCATGGCACACGCATCCCCGACTCCTGACACAGCTCCAAAACCTCTGCCCCACCCTTCCTCATCCTCCTTTGGAAAGGCAGAGCTTAAAGGAAATGAGAAACCTGAGATTCAGCTGCATGCGCTGCGTATTTCTGCCAGTATCTCCAGCATTCTATCGTAATATTTTCTAAGAAAACTACAAAGGAGATTGTATGGACAATAACTAAACCAAAACCACCACCACACCACATTGGAAACATTACAGGAGAGGCAATGAGAAATTTCCAATGGTCAAAAAGGTGAATCAGACAATTAAGCAGCATCCTGGGAAAAAAAGCATTGGGATCTCATACTCTGTCACAACGCCCTCTGATTCATCTGGGATTTGACTGAGCTAGTATTTGCAAATGATTTTTTTTAATCATTTGCATTTCCATTTTAAAATAGGATTTTGAGATTTAAAACTTCAGAAATCTCTTTTGCATTTTTTCCTATTTTGCATGTTTTTCTTCTTCCTGTTTAAATTGTGATCATAAAGTAATGAGCACCTTTTATTTGGTTAGCTGTAAGGTCAAAAAAAGATTCATCAACTGCATGTTAGATATTGAAAAGGATAAAGTTGCTGAACATCAAATATGTTTGAAACAATTTTACTAAGAAATCCCTTCTCTTAAAACGTTATTTGACCCTCATGTCCTGTTATTTTTCATAGTACATTCTTGAGTTCCCCAGCCCAACGCGAATTTAAGGCAGTAATACAAAACTGTGGATGTTTCTTTAAACACTGGCAAAAGACCCACAAAAAGAGTTACTTTTATACAGATGATCGACAGAACTTAACTCTGAAGCAGTATTTTAATTATTTTAAAAAATAAAAGGTTTATTTTTAAGAAGTCTAGAACATTCTTTATGTTTTCAAGAACAGGAAGCCCAAATGATTAAATTCTAAGTTTGAGGACAGTGTCACACAGGGTAGATTCTATTCTCAGTCTCATGTTGTATACCCAAGAGAACACTACTTGATCTTGCTAAACAGGAACACTGGTGTAGAGTTAATCCAGGTATATCTTACATGCAGAAAGGCAAGCTTTTGTAGCAAGCTCATTAATGTCACATCATAATGATGAAATGTGGAAGGGAACTGTCTGACACTGGACATGTTCTTTGCTTTCTCTCTGCCTCACTTCCCTCACGTACTCCAACTCTTTCCTCTTCATACAAAGCACTTTTGAGATATCTGAATGGAAAACTGAAAGGACTCTATATGGTTAACATGCAAAAGCTGGCTGTCAAATCTTTGTAAAAACAAGGCACAGCAGTGTCATTTTTACCACAAGGCAGATCAACACTATACACTATTCATGCTTGACCATCCTGTATCACAATAAAAAAACACTTAGTAACTGTTAGTGGTAGTGCTGTGAAAATCCCTACTTTTAAGTGGTCCATACCTTGAAAGAGAGACCTTTCACCATAAAGCTCAGTATATGCATTCTCTTGTACGTACATCTTGTGCCAAAAAGTTGCTTTCTTTTCCCATCACTTGCTTTTCTTTGTCTCTTGGAAACTCTTTCAGCTTCCATTTCTGTAAAATACCACCTTTGTAACTGGTTGCAAGCCTTCACTCCTGGCTTTCCTGCAGGGAGATGGAACTGAGACTAAAAACTCCTCAGTTCCAGTTACATTACAGTGCAGCCTTCGGCAATCACTGACCTTTCCTATAGCAGATTCTTTTCTGGAGACTATTAGTCAAACATGCATAGATAATTTAGCCAATATACGCAGTGCTCTGGTAGTGCACCTTACTATTATTCTGTGGTTGTTTGCTTCCATGTCATGTAAAGTACCCTACCATTTACCCCAGCTTCTGTTGACCACTTCCTCCCTTCTGACAACATCCTTCTTTTGCCATCATCTCCAAATAGTTAGCCCTCATTCTTCTTTCAGATAAATTCTTTGTTAAATACTCCCAGCAAATGACATATTTCATGAGAATGTTCCGCAGGCCTTTGGCACATGCATGTGTGTTGTGCTTGTTTCCATCCTATTCCTGCTCAGGCACAGCCTTTGGACATAACGTGCAGGAGGCCTGCTGTGTCCTCCGGGCCCGCTTCCAGTCTATCAATTCTTGGCAAACAGAAATGTAATCAATAAAATTGCATTATCTTACCTGAAAAACTTCTACAGAACCAGAAAGGAAAGAGATTCAGACAATGCACCGCTGTAGCAACACTCTTCTTAGCTCCCTACCTGAATACTTCAGGATGTTTTGTAGGTCTGAGGTTCTGAGGTGATGAGGGAAGATCAAAGAAGGGGAAAAAAAAAAAAATCTAACCCAGACAGAGCTCACACTACACAAAGCTACAGAAGAGTGGACAATCCCTGAACCACGCAAAGTCCCATTTAAACTTCTTAGCAAGTGTTACTGCACAGGTTCACTAGCACTTGTTTCACTACTTTATGACCAGAGTACGTTGTCAGAACTATACAGGCTAACTGTTAAAAATCAGAATCGCACCTGAATCTTCAGCAATTCAGAAGCTACTAGGCCACAGAGAAGTTTAAAGGATCCATGGCCTAAAGATTAATCTGCACTCTGAAAAAAATTATAACTTTTTCTCCTAAGGTTTGCTACCTTCTTTGCAACAGGCAATTGCAAAAGTTTGTAACGCATCTTTGCGTGCTACTATGAAAACTCCAGAGACACCTTAGAATGCTAAACAGATCTGGATAAGAGATCTGTGTTGTCAATTTATGAGACAAAACGCCAACAACCTGCAGAATCAAAACTTCAGTTCTAAGAGCAACATGTGGCTATTTGCAGCCACATATTCTCAGTTATGTTCATAAAGTGCTAAGCACTCTTGGATTAAGAGTAGAAGGCAGGTATTACTACGAGAAGTGAAACACTGCCATACAATCCTACCTACAAAGTCTGACTTAGGATGAGGAACACGGAAAACCTGCAAACCTTGAAATACCTTACTTTGGTCATTTCTTGCTTGGGAGGAAGTTAAGCTAGCCATCGGCAGCTCTTCGCAACTAAAAAGCAATCAGCAGGATGCATTAAAGCCCAGGAAGTGCCTAGGCCCTGACACGAGGTCAATCGCAAGATAATTTAATAGTAAACCATACATGCAGTAGTGCTGATTAGTGTGCTACAGTGTGGGAGCAGTACATACAGTAGGAACGATCTCCTCCACTCTGGGTAAAGTTACTTATGATGCTAATTAGATCCTGCACCTACAGGCACAACAGAATCATACACTACTCAATTTTAGGTTTAAAACTCAGAGATGAAATCATGTACCTCTGTTACAGGCAATCAGTTTCAAAATAAAACTCAATGACTACCAGAGAGCTGTGGTTTGTGCAAACCTTTTACATCCTCTTCTCCATTCATCAGCAAAGTTCTGCTTTATGTCTTATTCTCATGTCACATTGGTACCTCAAAACTGTAAAACAAAACCTTCCAGGTTAAGTCTTACCCTTTGTGGCTGTCTTTTCTCACAAGCGTATCTTAAACTTATGGTCATGCAGCATTTAATCACAGCAGTTGCTTTGATATGTGTGAAATTCACAACATTCATTTCACAGTAAGACTAAGGTGTGGGCCATGTTAGAAAAGTTACACTGGTGTTCATACGATGCAAAGGGATGTGCTTTTTGTATTCAGTGTAGGCTCCCTAAGTTACAGGAAATTGTTCGGAAGGAAATGGATCCATATTTGCAGTACCACTGTTTCTTAACCATGCTGCTTTCTTTAAAGAGCCAGAACTCTGTTGTGCAAAAGAGACCGAAGTTATCCAAATTTATACTGAAAGTGCTTGTTACAGCACAAAACTGTACTCGAGTTCCCAAAATTCCAGGTTAGGTCTCCGACTAGTGACTTGCCCTATTCTTCTGGTTTTCTAGCACACCCACGTTAGCAGCTCCTTAAGAGTTCCAATCTCTCACAAGGCATCCAGAGAGGCTTTCAGGTTTAATCCTCTAAGGCTCTTCAAAGTATCTGAGGAAGGGGGTTATACATATGGTTACAAAAAGAGTACGTCTCAAATCTAAAAAATCCTCCACGGCTCACTTTTAGTGAATACTAGATTTGGTTTTTATCTTAAAGACCTTCCGTTTTTAAACAGACTTCTCAGACAATACTGGAAGACAGAAATGTGGATGCTACAGGTGTGGGCATAACCCAAGCTACTTAATCTAGATATTAACAGCAGTAAAGCCACAAAAGCACAGATTTCCATGAAGGCCTTCAAGCACTGTGCAGACTTGCACAGTTCATGTCAAGGCCTGTACCAGTGCAGCTTCACTGGTTTTTAGCCAGCCAGCTTGAACCTACCTTAAGCATACAGCAGTCATACCTACCAAAAGTATATCTTAAGAACGAACAATTTACATACAGACTTCTGATTTTTAAGAAGCTGAAACAACAGCTATAACAGATGTGAGGTACCTGCATATTGCAAAGGGATGGAAATTCTACAGCTGACAGCACCTGAATTGTCAACGGTACTGTGTTAATTCAGTATATTTGTGTTGTATCAAACACAACTTTGATTGACTTTGTTAAGCACAACTCCTACATCCTACCAGTAAAGCATCTTCCTCGTTTGGTGCCCAGATGCAAACGACAGCGCTGTTTCAGAATATATGCAGTGTATTGTGTTTGTTCCTTGACATTTTAAGGTTTTCACTGCGAGATCCCTCCAGAGAGGCAGCTCTGAGGGTCAGAATCGAACTAAGCAGATGCCCGGTTGCTTGTTTCAGCTTCATGAAATCCTTTGCATCAGTTCTATTTATTTTAGTATTGCTGATTCCATCCTTGCTTTTCTTACTTATCTCCACTTGCATTTCTTTTTACTTCTCTTATTATTTATTATATTTAGGTCTAAAATTAGGCTCAGATCTTGCAGACTTTACTTAATATTACATGACACTGTTCAACTGCTAGCTGTCCAAGAGAGTAATTGTGTATCATCCCTGTACTTGGAACATACAAATATAATTTTGGTTTCACTAATGTGACAGAAGAAATTAGGCTAGTATTTATGTACATTTTAAACAGGAGATCAGAATATATTGATGGTTTCTGGCTTTCCATGAATAAGACAAGACTTTTAAGTCATTACAGAAACCACAATTAGGTGTGATACGGGGGTCATCAGCCACAACACTGTTCAACAGAATTCGAGACAGCTGTGAACGTAATTTTCCAACACTGTAGCAAATTTTTGATAATGCTGACTCCTTTACAATATCAGGAATACAACCAGTTATTTGTCATGGAACAATAAAACCTGTCTACTGCTTGGGAATATTTTGACAGGAATAACCTGTGAATCCACTTCAACCACTACAGAGCTTCTGCAACCCTATAAAACATGCCTCTTGAGAGGGTATTTCAGGCCTGAAAGGGAGAGGTATCATACACCAATTCAGGGCTCAACTACAACTGTGCATCTTTAAAGGTTTTAATATTAAAAATTAAGCCAAAAGACACAGGAGCCTAGGAAAGAATGCAGAGGGTTAAGAATGCTCAAATAATGACCCTAGTAACTTCAACACTTTTTAAGAGGCTAAGGCATAAGACACTGAAGATGCAATGCCGTGAGTAGCTGAACTGATCTAAAAGCAGACTGTCCACAGACTAATTGTAATATAATCATAATGTAATATAAAAGGTTAATATAATGGCTTGGCACCAGATTTTGGGGCATGCAAAGGTATTAGAGAATTAAATTCCACTCTGATCTTGGGGAAATCATTTAGTGCCTCTCTGCTCCAATCCATCACTTATGAAGATAGGGATAATGACACTTCTGTTATCTTATAGTTACGATGTGAAGATACATGTTTTTAAATAAGAGATATCTCAATCCTATGGTCATTGCTGAGACATGAATACCTTGTAAATATTATTTTAGTATGAAAATAATGGTAACTTGAATATTAAAAGTGCATTTTTCTTCTTCAGTAGCTGTACTTCTGACAGAACAATTTCCTTTCAGGAACTTTGATTTCTCTTTCACATCCTTGTGAATATTTTTTCATTACTAAGCCAAGTAATTATTATTGTGGCCTAATCATGTAGCTTACTGTGTGCACATAAGCACCCCTTTGTACTTTCCTGAAGCTTCAGGGATTTCAGCATGACTTATACGGACCTTGCTACAAAACTGTAAACTACATAAAAGCTTACACCCTTTCCCTCAATTGCCATCATGAATTATTAAAACGTCCCCCACAAAAGCTATTGTTTCTGGAGTCAAGGTCTTAACTACTTTTTCTTTTTTTTCCTGGTCTGCTTCCAGTGAAGCTCAGTAGATGAGGTTAACATTAACAGGGGTGGCCTTACAGCGCTGAAGACATATAGAAACATAACAACACAAAACACCCTTTTCCACTGCCCACCATCGTTGCCCTAACAATCAGTATCAGTAACTGAAGGGATGGAAGCTCCTGTCGGGTTTGGCGTGGGGCGGTTCAGCATCCACCAGACCTCATGCTTTCAAAATGTCACCCGCAGACAGACTGCGGAAGGACAGGGTTACAAAAATCATACTCACGTCCGATTCTGAGGTGAAAACTGACAGGTCAGCTAGGCTGCGCTGTGATTACCTCACCTTTTTAGGCCGAAAACGGACCTCTTTGTCTTTCCCTCGGGCTTCCTTCCCGTTAAAACTGCCGAAGGCACCGCGCAGGCTTCACCGACGGCCGAAGCGCCTCACGCCGGGGCTCGGGGCCCCCTCCCAGGGCGGCGGTCTCGCCTCGCCCGCCCGCGCCGCATCTGAGGCGAGGCGGGCACCTGGCCGCCGGCGGCCACCCGCTGCCGGGGCCGGA